>BGPR01000054.1:679057-863659 GCA_013235015.1 Araneus ventricosus | reverse complement strand
GAACATATATTAGCTGGGTAAAATGTTTAAATGGAATGGTGAATTATACAGATATACCTAGGCAGATATACCTATATGATATTCTTATGAATTATTGGTTTAACATCTCAGTCTTTTAAACTATAGCATTAATAAAATGACAAAAGAAAATAGATTGCCTTTTAGTTATATGTATTGTATATTTTTTTAAGTTTAGTTAACAAGATTTTGTTTGTTCAAAGAAATAAGTTGTAAGGAAAATTTTTCTATTAATCTAAACTGAATGCATTTGAATAAACTAAAAATTAATTTCAAAAATTAATGCACCATTTTGATTGCTGAATAGACGGGGCTTCAATTCATTTTTTGATTTAAATTCTCATTGTTAAATGGTTTCTCTTTGGTTTCGTTTCTTTAAACAATACTCAAGAAACTACTGTAATAAAACTGTTTGGAGGAATACCTCGGATATTTACAGCAGAAAAAAAATATTCTTATTTCGGAAGTTTTCTTTTTCTCCGTTCGAAACAATGCTCAGCAAGATAATGGACTCAATTCTTGCTCACGTGATACATGTCAAGCGAGCAAGAATTGAGTCCATTATCTGAACATATATTAGCTGGGTAAAATGTTTAAATGGAATGGTGAATTATCTTTATTAAAATTGTTCGCAGACATATGGAATGCAAATAGAATTTAATAAATTTCACTGTTTTTCGTATGCTACGAATTCCAATAAAATTTAGCAAATTTCTCAAAAAATTAATAAAGACTTTAAAGTTTTGTTTATCTACAAATCTGTAAAGTAAGACAAATCAAAATATTACATATTTATTAATAAATTGCCGACGTGGATTTGTAATTGCTTTCAAAACTTAAAAAAACACTTGAAATGAAAATAACCCTGTGATACATGGAATTAAAATCTATACACTTATTGATTACGGTTTATCATAAGCAGAGAATGCTAGGTCAAGACTTCTCTGAATTATCAAGATGATTGTTAAGAAATTTCTACATTTAAAGAAAGTGTTGGCTATTTATTTCTTTTTGTCTGCATTATTTAAAACTTTGTATTTTACATAGAGTGGGGAAATACGATTTTTAGAATCTAAAAGGGCTCTTAACAAGTAAACTACTAAAAATGTATAACAACTAGTAGGTTAATTTGCAAGTATCATTTGAAAGTATTCTACAGCTCTTCGACCAGTGGAGTGGCTACGGTAAGTGGCGCCCGGGTCATAACATGATTTTTTTCGTCTCCCCCACCCCTCACCCTCAATCATCATTGGTGTTTTAGCTTTTGTAAACGGCTCCCGGGGGCATATTTACAAACCCTACCCTGATAGAACTGAGACAGGAAATCGAACAATATGATTGGCTCGCTTCGCCCAGAGTCGATGACGTCGTTCTTTACTCTCGTACGGAAATTATAACAAAACAAGCCATTGAATGAGGACTTTGAATTAGTTTAGGTTTCCGTTGCTTGGACTTCGCGAATTTTGATCTACGATAAGCACCTACATCGCAATTTTACTTAGTCGACTCTTGTTTTGTTATGATTGCCGTACGCTACGTGCGAGAGCTGAAAACGACGTCACTGCCCCTCGTAGCCAATGATATTGGCTGATTTCCTGCCTCAGGCTAGGGTTTGTAAATATGCCTCCCGGGGCATGGCATTTTTTCGCCGCATGATCGTATTTGGTTTTAAAAAGTTACACAAAAGAACTTTTGCCACCATAGCAAGTGGCGTAGAGAGGGTAAATGGCATCAGGAGTATAATATGGTATTTTCTTACCCCAGTCGTCATTAATGGCTTGGCAAGTATAAATGGTACCAGGAGAATGGTACTTTCATACCCCCCTCATCATATTTTTCTTTAAAAAGTGACGTAAACGCAGTTTTGACTCCATGGCGCCCCCTAAGACTGGCACCCTCCGATCCCCATTTCCCCTTCGGTCGCTACGCCGCTGTCTTCGACAGCTATGCAGAGGCTGTTCGCATATTTTTTGAACGATTTTAATGAAATGTGTCAGGTATCGTTTTAGTTTAAAACAGTTTGATTTTTTCAGCAATTATTTGCTGATATTTTAAATTATAATATGATATTACAAAGTTTCCTTTAGTTACAAAATAGAATTTGTTAATAAACAATGGATAGAAAACTATGTTTTTGTTTTTTCGAAGTGAGAGCGAACTTCTACAAATATTTCTAAGGTAAGAGCTTTTATTTTAACCTTTTATTTATTGAATTAACTTACCAGAAACTTTTCAATTTTATTTTGGCATCATTAGATACATTTTAATGCAGAATAACCCCAGAAAAGCCGAATAAACTTTTTTAATTAAATAAAATAATTTAATTAATTTGATTAATAATTTTAAAAAGTTATTTTTGTCTTCATCTGCCATCTACTGCTAGCTGCCGGAACTACATTCCTCGTGTTCGTGTGAATACTCTCAGGAAAATCGGTCAAATTACGAAGATATAAGCGTGACTAAAGTAGTATTTTTAAGTACCGTCGGGAAATAAGGGGTTAAAATAAAATGTACCAACCCAAATAATTGTTACAAAGTCATTAAATTGCTCAGTTCCAACCGTGAATAAAGTAATAAATAGTGATTTGAATCTTGAACGACACCAAAAAATAAAATATGTTAATTCTGTTTATTAAGTATATTTTTCAAATATTATTATAAAAAAACAAAATATTATTAAAAACAAGAGCAGTCAAACAGGTGATTCAAAACTCAAGAATGTTATATAAAAACCTGATCTATATTTGTCAAAATCGTTCAAAAAATGTGTGACCAGCCACTGGACTAGCCTATCTCTTAATAATAGCGTTACTACATGACAAAAAATCTGACTGTATGTAAATGTTTCTTGTGCTTTTATCTTATCTCTTGTTCAGTTACAATTCTTCAAAATCATTTTCTTTTAATTTGTAAAAAAATTATCAGTGGCAAATATTCTAAATGAATAGGAGAAAAGTAAAGGAATTTTCAGATAACTATTTGGAAGATTATCTATGATTAGCTAAAACCAGGTTCAGTTTCGTAATGGCAGTCACTCGAAATGGTGAAAACATGGGGAAATAGTTTATTTTATCTAAAGTGGCATGGTTTTCTGAATTTCACCTTGGGATGTTCTAGATATGGTGGGGGAGGGAGGGGGAGCGAGAGTGTGTCAATGTATGACAGTGTCAAAAACCGGGACATCTGGTTATTTTGCTATAGATCCTAATAGTAATAACACGAGCTTAGACATAAAGAAAATTACTAATTTTTATAGAAATTATGAGACAAAACTGCTATTATTTACTAAAATAGCATAACGATATTCTATGTAACACTTGAGATGGGGAAATCTTCAGGAATTGAGTTTTCTAAAATAAATTTAATTAATCTTACTTTTGTTTTTCTAATATTAATTTCTTGTTCATAAGAATAAAAACGTACAGTCAGCGACATTTTATTCAAAACCTGGACTTTCTTGAATAATGTTTGGTCACTTTATCTTAATCTCTTTATTGCTTTCGAATATATATTCAATCAGAATTCAGAATAGCTTTCACGCTGTATTTTGTGGGGAAATGTTTTTGTTATGTTTATTTATTGTAAATGTTAGCGGAATTTTTTTGTATGCAGTTGGAGTCGTATTCATACTCATTGATTAATAAAATTTCTGTTGAGGAAATTAGATATGCATATAAACAGGAAATTTATAAAAGCATCTTGTGATTTTACTTATTTTTGTATCAAAATTTTGATACAAGAATAAGTTCAATCGGTCTTTATGAAACTTTACTGCAAAAGTACATAAAAGTGCCATGTCGGATTGGTTTCTTTACAGCATTTGTATTTTATTAGCTTTATTTTCCTTTAAATACATCTTGCTGTGTTTTGTTAGCACTTTAGTGTATTTTCTTATAACTGAACAAATGTTGTTAAAATTAAATAAATTTTGTTACTTTTGTTTCAAAATCAGCACTAACGTTGAAACTTTAATGAAGGATAAATACGAAAAGGTTTAGTACAATGATCTTGAACTTTAAATTTTATATCCAAAATATTTTTAGACTAATAGCTAAGACAAAACAATCAGTAAGGCTATTTTTAGTAAGACGAAGGTTCATTAAAATTAGTTACAGGGACAATTATTTAAAACATCCTGACCTTTTCTCAAGTAATGTATGCACTTGACAATGTTGACCATACTGCGCCAAACATGTAGCGCAAATAATCTGAACAGTACACTAATCGATATCCAGTTCAGACTAATTCATAGAGGTTTTAAATTTTAAAAAAACCACATAAGATTGTAATTCGTAAAGTTTTTAAATCTGACCACTACAAAATGTTGAGACAATTTGGGGTAAGTAATCTAATTTAAAAATAACATTTGTCTTGTTTTAGTACATATATTCTCAGGAAAACTTGCAGTATGTATGCAGCGGATCAATTGTTCAATCAGAAGCAAATAATCAATTTTTAATGATATAATCAAATAAACTTTAAAATATCAAATAAACTATAAATTAATAAAATCAACGTAAATAAAGGTATTGAATACCAAGATAAGTTTTCCATCGAAAGAAAACATTCTTTCGTTAAGAATCTTTTTCATCATTTTAGTTTTCAAATTGGCCAGACGAATACAGATGCAAACTCATACACCGAGGCCTGGATTACATAAAAACGATCGAGTGTTAATGAATAGATGAATAATTTTAAAAATCTAAAATTCCCAACTATATTTTGATTGGTGTCGAATATTTTCCATACGTGTTTGCTCATTATTGCTTACGATTATTATTCCAAAATGGCTAAAAAAAATCTAAGACATGCATGAAGTTTATCATGTGCACCGATAAATAACTATATTAGTTTAACAAAAATTGCAGATGATATTTTTTTACTACATGTGTCACTAAAGAGATTTGTGAACGATCCCTCCAGCGCGTAACTACGTGTGTTTGAACAGCAAATTGCGTTGGATTGGAAGCAATGTTTGTTTAATTTGCTGATAAAGTTATTAAATCTGCTATTTGGTAATGAATCATCTTAAAATAAATATCCTGATTACGATACGATATTAACTCGATAATTCATGAAGCTGAATTTTGCTTCGCCCATTCTGTGCCGGAGGGTTCGATGAATCAAAAAGCGATCATAAATTAACTGTAAATCATTGGATGATTTCTTCGACGTCATTAGAACACTGCTGAAACCGTCATATATGAATTATATCCTGGAAATATTAACAGCATAGAAGACAGTGAATCTTATAAGAGACAATTTACTTAGCTCGTATAGTAGGGTTACCATAAGTCCGGATTTCAAGCTCACGTCCGAGCTAGTATCTCGATCTTCAAAATGCCAAAATTCTTACGCCAGTAAATGTGGCGAAAGAGAAATTACATGCGTGAAAATTCGCTGTTTAAAATTGAAAAATTTTTCATAAGTCTCCCTGGCACATCGGCTCCAGATGAACGTATTTTTTCGAATACAGGGTCCATTTGGAGAGCTGAAAGAGGGAAGTACCAGTCGTTAAAGAACTGCTAAATGTCAACGCGAATTCCGTTTCATCCTGTCCAAAATTCTATTAAAAAATTAAAAACAAAAAAAGAAAAATAAGACTTTCCCGAATAGAATTATCTTGTCCGAAAAGTATCTACTGGAAAAAAAAAACAAAAAAGGAGATGATAAAGTGGATGAAATTCCTTACCCAGGCCCAGATAAACTGAAAATAAAAAGTTCAGGCCGTTTTGTTTTATTCCATTCACGCCCTCGTCCGAATTAGAGTCCGGATCTTCAAAATGTCCGGATTGAGTGAATGTGGCGGGCGAGAGAGAAATTTGGTCGCAATGAGAAAATCTGACGTATTCAAAAAATCTGATATCATTCCGCCAATGAAAGAAAATTCATCGTTTGTACTTTTTACATCCATTTTTAATGAGAAAGTGCCGCCTTATCCAGACCCCAGTTCAAAGTTAAGATTAAATTTTGGCAGTTTTATTTTAATTCTTCTTTACATTAATATAGTCTTGATTTACCAAACATTAATAATATTTGCATCTTCTTTGGATTCTGACGTCTTGTTTTTTTCACTTCCTCAGACTCTGTGTTAGTGTTATGAAAGACAGTCGCTGGTAAGCACCTATTAGAATTGTATTATATGCTTTGATCTCCCCCCCCCATCGCGGCATGCCCGGATTTTAACTAAAAAAATTATGGTAACCGTGAAGTATAGGGTTCTTTTTACAGGGTACTTCAAAGTCGTGATTCCCGTCACACCTAAAGTAGGTACGCACCTGAAAGAAGATGATTTTTTGAGTTTTTATATAATTTTTTTCTCTGCGTATATTTCATTTCAATTTAATCTATATCCAAATCATAGAAATAAAACTAAGTTCGTTAACTTTTGGGTTTGGATCTATCCATTATTTCATTGGTTTCTTTTTTGCGGACTTGACATAACGAGAAAAAAGTACGAGTAACTTGCTGTTCAAAGTTAGCAACAGTGAATAGAAATTTTTCCGCTCTTGAAAGTAAGATGTAGTACTACGGCCTTCAGGAGAAATTTTACGAATAGTTGCAAGATTGGGTTGCTTTTTCTCTGAATTTAGAATTTAAGATTCACATAGAATTTTTATAAGTAGTTTATTAATTAAAATCAATTTTTTGAAATTGATGTATTATTTTTAAATTATTTACCAACTAATTTCTCAATTTTAGTTTCCTCTGTTATATTAGTTTATTGGTATATGTAGCTGTATAAGCAAAATGGACAATTTTAAAAGACAGAGAAGTATTATTCAGTCAAGAGTCTTCATCTTAGATCAAAATAGCTCTCGTAACGCTTCAAAACCGGACGTTTATCTAATTGAATTTCATCTTAGAAGGGATGATCTGTATAAATAGCTTGTAACAAACCCAGGGCCGGATTACTATATAGGCAAAGTAAGCAACTGCCTATGGGCCCCAAAACTTTTTGGAACCCCAAGGTGGTATTTTCAGTGTAATCTAATTTTGTGCCTACATTTCATTTACAAGGTCCAAATACTCAAACATATTCAAATTAAAATTAGTATTGCTTAAATTTCAGAACACTATTCTTAAGAGTTTTTTCCATGCTTTAAAATTTGTTTACAGATTAAAGTGGTTCAATTTTTTTCGCAGTTGGCTGAGTAATTCACAAGTCAACAGCTCTGGATATCTTTGTATTAGAATATTAAGACTCAGTCAAAAAAAATTTTTTGGAATTTTTTTAAGTTAAATTTATGTTTAACATTAGTTTTAAATTTAAAATTTAAATTAAAATGTTTTATTATTTCATTTTGTCATTATGTTTTACTTAAAAACTTACATGTATAGAAATTAATTAAAATCAATGAAAATATCTTGTTTTGGAAATTGGGGAGGGGAAAGGAGGCCCCCCCCCGAAACTAACAATGCTTAAGGACCCCTGCAGGGCTTAATCCGGCCCTGAACAGAACGCTTTTCTGTTTCGATAGCTTTTTCGAAAATTTAGATTTAACTACTTTTTAAATAAAAAAATGGTTATATATGTACATTGTTCTTCAGATATGTTCCTAAAATGGCAAACAATACCTCTTTCTGATAAGTTTATGATGTAGAACAGGGATTCCTGAACTTTTCACTTTCGTCGTGACTGCTTTTAAAGGGGGATTTTCACCCCGAAAACTCCTTGGTTCACTAAAATAGGAAAATAAGTAAAAAATGAAAATTTAATTAATGATTGATAAATGAATGAAATTAAAATTAAAATAGTTATTCAGTAAAGGGTTATTCGTTTTTTCCCTTCGGGAAAACGAATTTTATTTGGGTCATAACGGAAGAAGACCAAAGCTGATGCTGCATCTGTCGCCTTTATTAAGTATTTGAAAAGGGTTTTTACTAATAGACCACCATAAGACTGCTGCCAACCTAAAAAAAAAATTCTGAAAGAGGTGGTTTTGAAAGTCACCATCACACTTAAAAATGTTAAGGCACGATGATTTTCTTAAATATTATTTAAAAATATTTTTGAATCTAAAAAACGAAGGTGGCGTGCAAAATTTTCGTGTCCCATTGGTATCCTGCAGGAATCCACTTTGGGTCGCGCTCCAGAATTTATGAAACCCTAATATAGAGGAAATAACAACGATTATATGTCTTTTCTTTTATACTTGATTATAAACAGCAGTTTTTGATCCCTAAAGACTGATTTTTTTTTTTCGTTTTCTTTAACGAAAAAACACTCCCAAACCCCAATTTTTGAACGTCCAAAGTGTTATACTGATTTCTTATATAGGTACTAGGTTTCGTTATAAAATTGCTTCCAATTAATTTTCAACAAAAGTTGTTTCCTCTCCAATCAGAAAAAGAAAGACATTTCTAGAATATGAAAATATTTAACAGTAAACAGTAAATTGTTTCTTTGTCAAATTGACCACCACTAGCTCTTCTCAAGTTCCAAAACCCAATTTCAGTGCTCGCATTGTTTTCCCTGCTCGATGCTTCTGCTTATTATAGCATATTACAAATAAATTAAAATAATTTGTATTTATACTCTCCCTTACGATTTCTATGCAATATTGCATATTGTATCATATTCTATAGAATAACAATCCAATATTGTTTCTTTTAGCCACACAAATATATATAAATATATTTTCAACGAGTTATTATATAGAACTATAAATGCTCAAAGAGTGAATGAAATAAACAGTCATTTTCTGATAATTTATGGGGGGGGGGGGCCTTACTAGGCTAGTTTTTCAAGAAACTGCCCTAAAATGGTCTGAAGGTGGCGTTTATAATCACCGTTTAAAAGCATAAACGAAAAGACATGTTGAATTTAAAAACCATTGCTTCTCAATGGCGTAGCAACAGGAGCAAAATGCTATACATGCCCCAGAAGCCAGTGTTGGAGGCGCCGTGGTGATTGGAGACAAAACTTTAGTGCATTTATATCGCTTTTTAAAACCAAATATGATGCAGGATAAAACAAATAATTCCATGCCTCAGGCGCAAGGTTAGTTAGGCGCCCTGATGATGACTGAAGACGAAAACAATTATATTGACATGGCCAGTGGCGGCGATTGGGTTTAAAAAGTGGGGGGGCCCCCCAAAAAATTTATAGAGATCTAAAATTGCCCGGGAGTATAGGGGTAGATAGCAAAAGTTAAAAATTTAGCTACCGGGCACTATTGCTTTTTAATAATTCTTAATTTTAGGGAGCAAAACTGAAATAAAAAATTTAATTTTTCCAGCAAAAAGTAGGGGGTGACTCCCCCTCGCCACCACTGGATATGGACGCAATTTTCTTTCCCTAAGTCACTAATTCTATTACACCAGAGATTCTGCGGCTCACGACCCCAGAGCTAATGGACATTTGATGTGTCGATGTAAAAAAGCTATTTCTGTACAAATGGAGTGATTTTATCGAATTACAAATTGATCAAAGAATCAATGGATTAAAACTTAAGTTGAAGAAAAGGAGATCTTTGCATTAAGCCGATAGGGTACATATATACTCAATAAAAAAATTAGCTCCGTCTCTTATTTTCTAATTTATCCAAATAAATACAGAAAGAAGTCAAGAAATCCGAAAAGTTATTCGGATGATCAGAAGATGGCGCCACGAGACTACATATTTTCGATATTCATTAAAATGAGAGGCAAAGAATTATTAAGTTTCTAATTATGATCTACAAAATTAAAGTACCTAAAGACGTGTATAACATAATGTAATAAAGACGTGTATTTAATTCAATACTGTTCTGTTGTAGTTTTAAAAGGTAGCATCAAACTACATATCCGCTATAGCCAAAGGTTTAGGTTTAGTAGAAAGGTATGTTTGAGACGAATGCTTGCTATAAAGCCGCTTAATTCTGAAATTTTTTCTTCAATTGGAGACAAAGCCTCAAATTGAGGACTACACATGCGAGTCGGCATCACAGCCCACTCTGCCCATAGTCAAATAACATCAAAAAGAGTAGATATAATTGCCTTCTAAACAGTGGTGTAGTTGTAAAATAAACAGTTAGGGAACAATCTAACCTGGGTGACAAAAATCGCGCTGTTTTAATAACATTTTCACAATATTTTTTTATTTATTTCTCTTGGGAAAAAAGCAGTGCCGGAACGTTGTTCCGGCTCCACTACACCCCTGCTTCTAAATCGCAAAATTTACGCATCGACAAAAGATTCGTCAATTTTTTTTTTTTTTTTTTTCAGCACTGCACTTGGTTCTGGGTTAACCTGGAGTTTACGGTGCCCACTTACTTCGTTCCTCTTAGGATCGCCAACTCTTTGCCGCCAAGAACGGAGATGAGAGAACAATTGTTTTGTTTGCGCAATGATGTTTTCAATGCGCGAGGTTTGCTCATGCGCGGAAATTTATCTTTTCATCGGTGTTTTGCGCATGGCGCGATATTAAAATTCGTTTTGATTGGTTTGTTCCGTTCATTTGATTGGTTGATCCAATCGCATTTGATTATAAAATCGTTTGGAATTCTTTGGTTTCTTTTTGAAAAATCGTTTGGAATTCTTCCGTTTGATTTTTGTCTGATTTTATCACTTCGTTACGTGCGGTTCGCTACAGCTATTGTTGATTATGGCTCCGAAGTGTCGGAAAAAGAATAGCGAGAAGAAAATTTCCAATTAAAATAGGTATGTGAAGTTTTATCTACACTTTTCTCATTTTTTAACATTTTCATTCACTTTAGGTTCAGAACTGTGTATGTTATTCTGTGTTTTCTCTTCTCAATGAATAAGCTAAGCTAGTGTCCCGCTTTGCAGAAAGCGAATACGCTGATGTTTTTTTAAGTTTAAAAACTTTGTTCGGAACACACATGGGTTTCGCATGTGGGAATTCTCTTTTTCGGAATAAAAAAAAAATATATGCATAACATTCAATGAAGAAGCGAAGCTACTAGTGGCCCGCTATGCTGAAAGCGAAGCCGCTGATGTTTTTATAAGTTAAAAAAAATTGCCCGGAACACGCTTGAAATGCCGAAGGCATTGCGTGCTCAATCTCTCCTTTTCAAATGAAGCATGCGTAGTAGAGCAATGAAAAGCGCACTGCGCATCCAAAACAGTGTTTGGAGACGGCACATGAAAATGCGCCAAGAAGAATTGGCGAGAAACAGGCCGGCACCGTAAACTCCAGGTTTACCCGTTTCTGAAATCACATTCATTTACTTTAGGTTTTATAGTAGATGTAATCCCATTTCATCTACCTTACACGCAAATTATATGATCAGCTATTCAAGTCTTGGCCACATTGTTCGCGATGACTGGGCAGCAGCGTCGCTCGACCCCCCTCCCTTGCTTTCTCCCACCTCCCCAGGGCACATAAATAAATAATACATTAGTAGATAATAAAACTGTAGGCTATAACTTTTATAAGGGCTATAATATTATATGACATATAAAAAAATTACTTTTTCCACATATTTTCTTAAATTAAAAAAAAATAGTTCTAACGTATTTATGAAGGAAACTATTCTTGTAACCCATTTAATAACAAGCAAAACAAAATAAGTTGAATTTGATCCGATTATAAGTGACAGAAATAATGGCTTTTCCGTAAATATTGGCATTCGGAACCTTTGTGGGGGGGAGAGATTCCAGGGGATTGTTTGGGGAATTTTGTAAAACTGCTCCTCTCTCTCTCTCTCTCTCTAGTAATGGTCTATCAATGAGGATTAAATTCAGCTTTAAGCTAGTTATTTCCGTTTCAAAAACTTTATTGACTGGGCTATTAAAAATTTTTGCGTGTGACTCTCAGAACTTATATCGAGCGCCCTTGTATACTGTGATGATACGGAGGAAGGATTGCAATTTAATAGAGAAGGAAGGAGTGCAAATTATACGGAAAGTAACTCTGTTTATTTTACAAGATAAAATAATTGGTTATGATATATCCATGAATCAAGATTCGCGCGGAGAAATTTTAAAATTTATAGAATGTATCAAAAGTATTTTGGTTTTTGAAAGCCTATATGTCAAATATTGATGAATGCAAATTGTTAGATTAAATAGTATATATTCCTCTATATTCTATAGTCATACCGATCCATTTTATTTATTTCTAGGTTATATAATGGCTGATACAATATTGAAATTTTATCCATCTTAAGACATTATTTTAAATTAGGTCATAAAGCTACCGTAGCAGCTCCTAAGATTCGAGAAGTTGAAGGACACGATAAGATCAGTGATCATACAGCCCAAAACTAGTATTAACGTTTTAAGGAAGGAGACTTGTCCCTTGAAATTAAGCCCAGAAGTGCGAGGCCCTCAGTTGTTAATTTTCAAGATTTGAAACGAAAAGTAGAGATGAATCCAACCACCATCACCCGCAAATCTTCAGGGAAGTTACGACACTCCAAGGACACTATATGCCGAGCCTTGCATAAGCTTCAGAAAACTTCCAAGAACTCTAGAGAAGTTACTCACGAACTGGGAATGGTATAATTCAACTTTCAAAAAGATGGAAGGAAACCATCGAACATGATGGTTTATAATTTGATTTGTGATATGTTTATTTTATGTTTTAATATTGGAATAAAGATTTGATTCCAAAAACGAAAATACTTTTGTACATCCTAATAGTACTGAGACTATGACGTAGCGAAGAGTGGGACATGGGATTGAAATATCTAGAGCGCCTGTCTTTAGAGGTGTCTCGAAAATAGCATTTTTGCATTTATGTTACGTTTTTAAAGCCAGAAGTTGACGAATGAAACTGAGAGAGGGGTAAAAAATAAATAGCAAAATACAAAATAAGTTCCCTCGCTATGTCACATTCGAACCGCAACATCCTTTGCAATATTCTTTTTAATTTTGTGGCAAAAAAATTATGGGGAATGGCTTAACTTATAAAACACCGTAATATACGAAAAATTTGCTTTCTTTTCAATAAACAATTTTATGTAATTTATATTAATATGATGCAATTTACCTTATAAGTTATTGCAAAACTTATAAGTACTCTTTGTAAAACATCAAAGAGTTTTATAACGAAATTAAATTGACAGCTAAAGTAAATTTTATTTATATATAATCGAAAATGAATTGTAGTTGCATATATAATATACAGTCCTTCAAAAAAGTATCCGAACACTGCTCGTTACTAAGGAACTAATTATAGCACGTTGGAAACAACAGTGGAAAATCTTTACACACAAGTAAAAGTACCGTGGAGTATAGAGGGTAGACAACAAATTTTAAAAATTTAGCTACAAAATTGGTTAGCTTTTCCGGACGCGCTGTTGCTTTTTTTTATAATTTTTAGTTTTAGACAGCTCAAATGAAATAAAATATTAAATTTTTTTCTCCCCAAAGTGGTGGAGACCGCCCCCCCCCCTTCCCTGTTCCACTGGAAAACAAAACTTTTTCTCGTCCTAGAAAAATGGTCTCTAAAATTGCACTTAATTTTTGTTAATGGAAGGGGTCGTCTTCACATTAAAATTCGTACTAACTTGATTTTTTCAAATGGCAACACCCAATTTGAAATACAAATTCAAATTTGCCAGATTAAATTAGCCCAAATGCATAGAAAACGCTCTCATTTCAAAGAAGTGAATAATGTGTTACGGGCAGTTGAAATTAAGGTCCCCTAATCTATACTTATAAAAGGCAATGCTTGTGTGCGTGCGATATCCAGACGAATCTATCGCACTTACAGCCTTGAAATTTGGCACACAGGTAGTCTTAATGGTGACTCAATGCACCTCGAAGCCGGAATTTTAAAATTTAATCTAGAAAATTTTTTATTTAACGTTTTGTGTTGTTCTGGGTCATTTTCGGCACATTTATGGCCGTAGTATCGTTTCTCATGATTGTTGGAAAACAATCAATGCACCATCGGATAGAACAAATAATTTACGTTCTAATGAAGTTTGTTTTGAACTTTTAACTTCATTGACTGAATTTTGAAAGAATTTTAAAAAATAGTCAGTTTTGCCGACGAAATTTTGTTTTCGTATTTAAATTTACTGCATCAGACGTTCTAAGAACGTTAATTTTTTCAAATTTTTTTGAGGTAATGAATGGAATATTCCCCCCATTTAAAACAAGAACGGATAAAATTGAACGTTTGGTTGAATTTTAACTAATTTTTTCTGGAAGTGTAAAAACGTTTTGCGTCATAATTTTCTCCTCATGGTTCTTCGTAATCAAGGTCCCGTGAAGTATTTACCCAACATGCATTTCGTCGGAACCACAGAGAAAGAGCAAGTGACGTCATAATCCTTTTGCTTTCAACGCGTCGACAGAACATTCTTTTAATTTGTGTTTTACATAATGTGGCTTCAAAGTTTAAACCTGAAGTGGAAGATTTCATCTCTTTTTTCTCCCTTTTTCTCTGATTCATTTTGGATATATTTAAATACCACAAAAATTATATTTGTCGTATTGTACCATTTAAAATCGTTTAAAATTCCATTCGGTTTTCATTCTTTAACGTTTTACTTGGTTTATAGGAGTCATTGTTTTAAATCCTAAAAATTGATTTTTTAATGAAGTTTGTTTTGAACGTCTAATGTAATTTCCTGAATTTTAAGAAATATTTTTAAAATTGTCGGGTTTCGATAAAATTCGCCTGTTTGCGTATAACTATAAAGAAGGATTTCCGGAGATTTTTTTTCAAGCAAGGTCACGTATACAGATATAATGGTTCGATTACAATGATTCTAGCTTTACATTAAACTGCTACATAACATAAATAAAAACTGAGCATTTTTTTAAATTTAAAGTAATATTTTATAATTTTAATTAATTAAGTTTATATTTTAAAAACTATTGAATAGAAAACACCTAAAAATTTTGTTGCCAATCGAAAAAGCAACAACTAAAACACCACTGAGGTAAAATTTCAACTATTTCGGTTATGTATAGGAAAATTCTAAAGAGCTCAGAATACCTCCATTTTCACTCTTTTTCCGGATGAGGGGAGGAAATGTCTCAATTTAACAAATTACTTACATGGAAAAAATACTACTAAAATTAAAAAGAAAATGAAGTTGATCTTTGAATATTACTTTAGGCTTATAATTAGGTATTGATATAGCATTTTCCTTCTCAAAGTAATTATGATGAAAATTGCAGAAAAGAATTGAACAATTGAATCCGCAAACGGATTCGATTTTTCTAGCATTCCAAGGAAGTTTATTGTGCGCATATTAAACTGCTTAGGATTGCAGAAATTTCTGGGAAATCTCCTGGATCAGTTTAATAATAATAAAATTATTATTTTGAAAATTTTTTTAACGAAGTACGAATGAATACAGTTGTAAAAGTATGCTTAAGTAAAAATATGACCGAATAAAGTAAAAAAATATATCTAATCAAATGGATTAGTCGCTGGCATCAAATTTTGAAATAGTGTCATCTTTAATAATGGTATAGAAATTTAGATTTATAAGTTCGTCTTCTAGTTTGTGATTCTATACGCTAAAACTGAATGTAAATCACATCAACAATTTTCGCACCTGATATTAATTTTCTCTTGGTAAAAACGTTATCATAAAAATTATATTTCATACATAAAACTTTTCAAAAGAATCACGATTGTCATTTTTCAGCTACACTAAATATAATTCTGACAAAATATTTTTATATATTTCATATTACCTATTTAATTTTTTTATTATATTCGATTATTTTCTCTTAAATCTAAACAATATATAAAGAAATGTTTAATTACGGTCTTGGTAAATTTTGCTTTACATATTAAGAGCTAGTTTAGTTATATTAACGTCCAAATTTGAAGCAACACGAGAACTATTTTGGGACGGACCTCTTAATCTTGAAGCACGGTCAGATTATGAGGACATCTGGGATGGCGCCTCCTCTCCAAGCCATGCCAGCGGGAGAGCGTTTGGGCCCCTGCGTATGATTTGCGGAAGCAGGGCCACATGCACGGCGGATCTTCAGTGGAATCGGGTGTAGAACCTGGAACCCTTTGGTTCCGAAGCCGAAACCTTACCACTATATCACCACGAACCTTTATATATTGAAAATAAAGACGCGAACTTTATATTGGCACATCCATGGTTTATTTATAGATAAAGAGATCAATATAAAGAACTTTTGTTAATATTAAATTTTATGTGTGCTTTTTCTGAATTTTCTTTTCGGAAATGAACATAAAAATAAGAATACGTAAAATAGGATTCAAATTTTGACAAATGTTTTGCTTCATATCTTTCGGTGTACATTGTTTTCAGAGCCGCTGAAAGGCCCAGGGTTAAATTATCGAATCATTCAATGAAATGTAAAAAGTAAAGGGGAGAATACTGTTATAAAAATGTAATGTCGGATGTGGCTTTCCTGCCTTGCGAGGAATATCTTATCTTATTAGTCTTATGGTTAGGAAGAGAGTTTTACAGGGTTACTTATAGAACGCCGTTGACTGCCTGGTCTGACCCCTGACCTTGGCGATAAAACGAAGATATTCAAATATGCTAGAATTTTCGTGGTATCTCTCATAAGAACAGACATCCAGATTTCTCCAGAGATTTCCCTGTGACGTCAAACCCTGTCAGGATGACTATAAATACGCGGCTGTACGGATAGACTGGGTACGTCTTTGGAATGAAAACGCCTTCGAGGAATCACTTGGAGTTTCGTCTGCTGTGTGAGAGCTGGAAAGCTGAGTGTGCTGTTACTGTCATTTTTAGTGATTTGTTGTTGCGTTTTAGTCATTTTATGTTACGTTCTTAATCTGTACAAGAGATATTGTTCATGTTACCTGTGCTTCGTGTTTTCCTGAATATTTGTGAATAAACCGTCATTCTCCATTATCCTGCTTGTTGGACTGTTTCCACCATACACCCATAGGACGATTTTTGTAACAATAATAAGAAAGACCTAATTACTTCATTTGTGTATATTGAGACATACCCCTATATCTTTTTTCTTGTATATCAGAGATTGTTTTACTTCAAATAACCTAAAATTTCGTATTTGGGTGGTTCTAAATGTGAAGAATCGTTTAAAAGAATAAAAAGTGAAGGTTAATTATTTGTAGATATGAAAATAAAAAAAATGAAAATGAAATAAAATTTTAAAATTTGTAGATAGCGAGCAATAAGAAGTGTTCGGATACTTTTTTTACGGACTGTACACTAGCATTCTTATGGGGGGAAATCTTTTTCCAGGTATTTTTTTATGTTATTAAAAATAATTTATCGCGCAATAACCTTTGCCTTTTACTATTCCTTTCAATAAATTTCATTTTGTCAACAACGAAGCAGGTTGAATTTTTAACAGTTGCTAAAAGTTTATTGATATAAAAACTGAAATGATTGATCTAAATTTAATCCTGCTACTAGATCTTTTGCATCGGTCCAGGTTTGAAGCAACATCGTAGACCCGGTTCCCTCAAAAACAAATGTTTTACACAGAGGACCGAATTCCGAGGAACTACTCAAATCCGGATCCCCGATACATCACTGCTTCACGCGCAGTTATGAATCCCATTGACATGTTAAAATAACGTGTTGGTTCTGATATCCACAAAGTTGTATCTAAATTTAAAGACGCATTTTGTCACTGTTTTCGGATGCAGCATCTGAAAGTGGAACCCTAATTTCTTAATAATTCGCCTTTCCGACCTCCAAATATTAGCATATTTTAAAGTAAACGAATTATCCTTGTTCTTTTCACGTTTTTAATTTCTCGCATACAAAGAGAAAGCATTGTAATCGTCAAAAAATTTGAACTCTAGATTTTGATGAATTTCTACGTTTTAGACCTCTCCGAGAGAGAGAGAGAATCAGAAAAACACAATTTTGGAATTATGTCTGTCTGTGAAAACGATAAGTCACAAACTATTAGATCTAGAGAGATGAAATTAAGTATGTGATCTTTACACATAATGTATAGGTTTATATAAAATTTAAGACGAAATCCGTGCATGGGAAGTCTGTCTGGCCGTGTTCATATGAACACGATAACTCAAAAAGCTAGATGGATAAAATTTGGTAGACAGTTTTGTCATAAAGAACACATTTTGGACCAAATCCGTCAACGCGTTGAATGCCTGTATAATCGCATACTTTTGAACGCGATAACTCCTAAACGTTATGACTTGGATAAATAAAAATTGGTATGAGGTCTGCTAACATTAATTGTAGATACGTGCCCAATTTCCGTTTCAATCGGTTGAAAAAAAGTCGTTCAACTTGCATATTCGGTTTCTACACCATTATATGACTAAAAAAAAAAAGTGCTACCGATACGCGCGTTTCTTGCCACCGGTGTTAAGGAATGGCGCATGTTACTGGAGATTGGTGTACTTTTTTCCCCACTCGTGTTAGGGCTGATACGTGAAAGTTTTGAGGAGACCACTCCCGCTCTTAGTAATTTCAGATTGCCAATTGATACACATTTATCCTATTTTTTGTTGCTTTTTTCTCATAAATTTCCATTTGTTTTCTGAATAGTCCCTTTTTTAATGCACGTACTTCATCAATCCTGATGAGAAATATTGTAATATATAAACTGAAATTTCGCATTTTTATATGATAAATATAACTTTCAGTCATGCAATCCAAATTTATCATCTATGTCTGATTTCTAATATTTCTGATTCGATAAAATATCTTAGGTATTTACTTGAATATTATTTTGCATACAAATATTTGTATTTGTTATTGTTCTCTACATAATGTCTAAATTGCTGTAGTGGAAATGACAGGAATGTGTTCTTTTTTTCACAGTTCCTACTTGCAAGAGTTTTTATGTTTTGTTAGTGTATATTCTTTCTGTTTTTATTGCTCTTTCTTTATGCTATTTACATCATTACAGTGGTCAGAGTTTTGCTTTTAGTTTTGTTATTTAGAATAATATAGTATTAGAATCATCATTTATTACATCTAATGGCAGTGCTTTGAGTTCTAACATTTAGTTTCCCCCTAATTTTTGCAACATTATTAGAAAGAATTACAATACATTGTTTTAATAATTCAATTAAAAGTTTTATCTGCTGCATGAGTTAACTTTCATTACCCCTGCTAAAATAATAATATAAGCAGCAAAAGGCTAATATTTATCTAATGTGGTAAATTTTAACAAGAAAAATGGAAATCTGGTTTTTGTGATAAGAAAATTTTCCTATTTATTTTCGTCAATCTGGCATGGGAAATCACAAAAAGTTTAAATAAGTTTGCAAGTTTAAAGATGATACTTTAAGTATCCTCATTTTCTTTAATGATTTTTCTTTTCAGCGATATGTTATTTTATTCTTTTTCCATAAAGTAAAGAGACGTCCTAGCCAGGCTAATCCTAAATTGTGTGACTGCTCCGTATTGGATAGTATCCTGAATTTGAATTAAGTGTTCTGGACTGTCCCAAACTTTACTTGCGAGTATATCTCAAATTAAAAAAATTATTAAATTAAATTTTATAAAAAGATAGTTAAGAAAAAGTTAAATCTTTCAAAAAACTGAGTACAAAGGAATTCTCATTTCCATCTTTTATTATAAAGGATATTCACTCTAAAGGTGGCGCAATAGCCAATTTCTAAATTGTTAAGAGATAGGCATTTACCTCCATTTGGGAAAAAATGCTTTAAATGACATAAGCAATTATATTTTATGCTTTTAGAGTATGTAAATGTGCTGCTGAAAAAATTAAGGATTTTTTTTGTCAGGACTGTCGACACGTTGATCTGCTAACGAATTTGAAAACACGAAAAAAATCCCCAGAATAACGTTCTGAAATGTAAACGATACTTCACTTTATTTCAATAAGTCCAAGTACCCAAGCTCTTATAAATCAAATGAAAGCCCTAAAAATAATTCTAAAAAAATAATAATCTCGGGGCATCCGAAAGTTGCGGGGCCAATAGGCAGTTGCCTACATTGACTGTTTAGTAATCCGGTTCTGGAAACATACACTACTACAAAAGTCGTTTTCAGTAAGTGAATTGATGATGGCTCACCATCCAGTTGGTGAAAAACTATCTATCGTCTTCCAGGTATTGATTTATGTATATTCTAATTTTTTTTATTCTGTTTTAAATTATTTCTCTTTTCTGTTTATTATTGATTCTATATATAATCTGTCACTCTCTCTGTATATATTAACTGCAGTGTATGAAATTCAGGCATTCCATAAAGCACCCAAACAAAGTATGTAATATATCTAGTTTTTGTTAGGATTTTATACTCTCACAAGACATTGTATAGAATACCAAGGAGTATTATAGAGTGTCAAATATTTTTGAAAAACTATGGGAGGAAAAATGACTTATTGAAAAGATATATTTGAAAAGTAAAATATGAGAAAAAAATGAAAGTAAGGAAATTTTTCTACAGATGGAGAAAACGATTACTTTGGAACTACTTTTGTTATTATATGCAATTAAAATTTTATTTGCAAAAAACTCGATCTTGCAAGTACACCCAATAAATCTTAACAATGTTTAGCAAATAAAGAATTTTTAAAATAAAACACGTATTACATACTTAATTGCCTAGGTATTTTACAGGACACCTGAATTTCATATATTGCTGATCAGTGGCGAATCCAGGGGAGGGGCTATCGGGCTGCAGCCCTCCCAGAGCTAAACCAAAAATCTTCATTTAATTTAAACTCACTACAACTGTTTAATCTTAATTTTCATTTTAAAAAAATAGTAATAAAATCGTGACAACATTGCTTTCTGACTTGACAGGCTCGAAAATTTTCCACTTTTCTAGTCATTCCACTTGCACTTGTAGCGTTGGCGCGGTCGAAAACATTTTTTTGGCTAGTTATTTCATTGTATTTTTTATTAAATTATCGAAAATATTGTAGTGTTCTTTATTATTCTTATTGTCAGGAGAGGAAAGCTTGTAAAGTTAAAGTGTTTTGGTTTATATAAGCCATGAGGTTTGACATTCGTCACTACGATGCAAAACTTTTATGCCCTCCGCCCCCCCCCCCCCAGACCCGAATCCTGGATTCGCCACTGTTGCTGATAATAAACTAGGTGTCTGGGCAAAACCATCCAAAAGTAATGATTTATAATTACAGAATTACTCATTAGAACTAAAGAATATCTATTTAATTTTTGTAGCACAACAAATGTCTAAATGAAAATCAAATTCTCGCCAAGTGTTTCGTAGTATATAAGGAGTTATCAGATAAATTTCTGGAATTATATGTATCTTCGACTCATCCATAGTTTCAATTTTTTTATACACAACAGATTTAATGAATCCCCAGTAGTGGCGTATCTGCAACTTTTGCCGCCTTTCCTTTACAAGTTAGAGAGTACACAAACCTCAGAATAAAAATAATAAATCCCAGGAAAAATACATTTTATTGATAACGTAATTCGTCGTTTGAAGCCTTCGATCTCTGCAGATAGTTTTCGAAATCCCGCATCCACCAGTCTTTCTTTTAATCATCGGCCATTTACCGACAAAAGGGGGAAATTACGAATTAATTATATCAGTTATTTTTTTATATTTACAATGATTGAGCAAATGCCGCTACTCTTCTTAGTTACAAAACTGTTTTCCGGCATATCTAATTTTAGCTACGCCATTGATCCCCAGGTAAGACCAAATCTGAGGACCTTGGTGGCCAGGCAGTTGGCCCTCATTTTCCAATCTAACGTTCCAGAAATGTCTCATTCAAAAACATCTCCATGATACAGCAGTGTGACCGCCGTGAACTTATAGAGTCTAAACTCAATGGGTGAGTCGGTGGACGTGGGTCATGGCCATCCTGTTAGAACAGGAAACTCTCGATGTTGGGGATGTCCCTACATCGAGTAGATGTGTAGTACATAGTGTAGATGTGAATATGCATCACCGATTTAAAATTCAGCTAACCAAAACATGCATTGCTCCTCTTCGCTATGGCGTCTACATCTTAACTAATGAAGCCACAGAGTGATTTTTGCATTATTGCCAATTTCTGACTATTGTATGCATGAGTGACTGAATAATCTACACTCAAACAATTGGAGATAATTCCAATCCATGGAGGAGCAATCTAACATTTTAAATAGTTCTGTAATTATAACCCAGACACCTTGTTTATATATATATATGTATTTTGTTAGCAGATCCTTGGTATTAGGACTCAGGATAATGGGTTAGAGAGCAGATTTCGCTGAATATCCTCTAAGGATATGCTGCTGCATATTACTGTTGAATATTTTATTAGGAGTCGGCCATCTTCTCAGTTGTTTGCTATGAAAGTTCAGAGAGTATTGCTCCTCAGATGCCATCCTCCTCGTCTTGTCTTGATCAAAATAATAAAGTCTGTCCTCATGTTGTGGCAAAACAGTATATATATATATATATATATATATATATATATATATATATATATATTTGATATAACAAATCAATCATTCAGTATTAATTGCCTATGTTTCTTATGCTCTAGAATTTTTTTCATTTCAAGAATATCACATTACTATTCTTAAATCTATGATATTGCTTTGGCCATTATGCCCGCCTCTTGTTAAAAACACGATAGTTTTAGTATTTTAATTTTAAAAAGTAAAATAATGAAAGAGCAATTAAATATGTTCATTTCTTGAAATATTTTTTTCTTGAAAGTTTCATTTAATTTTATATCCAAAATGTTAGAACATACTTATCCGTGATGGTTTTAAATGATTCTGCTGAAGAATTACGAGGGAGGTTCCGAAAGTAAATTTTGTCATTCTTTTTCACAAGGAAGCTTTATTACAATCCGAAACATACAATGGCATAATAAAATACAAACTTTTGGCTATTTTTCCACGTATTCGTCACCGACATTCATACATTTGTCGCACCGTGAAATCAATTTGAAGAAACCATCCTGGTAAAAATCGGTGCCCAGCGAGCGAAGGAAATTCTTCACAGCCAGCCGCACCTCTTCATGGCTTTGGAAGTGAAGTCTCGATAGTGCTGAGTTCAATGCAGAAAAAAATGTGAAGATGGGTGCCGAAGGACCTCACGCTGTTCACAAGACTGCAAGAATGGCAATAAGCCACGAGGGTTTTTGTTCTTGGACGATAAAGCAAGATCCCACACAGCAAGAGACACAAAAGAACACATTCGTTGCCTGGGATGGAAGAGATTGGATCACCCAGCCTACAGTCCTGATCTTACCCCACCAGACTTTCACCTTTTTCCTGCACTGAAGTCAGCACTATCATGCCGTCACTTCCGAAGATATGCAGCTGGCTGTGAAGAACTTCCTTCGCTCGCTGGGCATCGATTTTTACCAGGATGGTTTCTTCGAATTGATTACTGTCCTGAATCTTTTGATGATCGTTATTCACAAGAATGGTTCATGCAGTGAATCCTATAAAACAGATTACTCTCATTAACTTTTTAAAGAAAGCTTTAAAAAATTAAATATGCATGAGGTTTTTTTTTTTGCAATTCTGTGTATTATATCGATTTTCTTTTACTAATTAAAACGAATAAGTACATACTAACAATGTTGTGTGGCCTGTTTTTTTCTTTTAGCCTTGTTTACCTAATTTAATAATATAATTACCTTATTTTATAATTATCTATAATTTTCAGGAAAGCTAATAAAAGTATGTTTTTAACCAATTGATTCCTTTCCCTCCAGTATACATTTTTGCAGTTAGGAATTATTAACTTAGGCATTTTACCACAAGTTTATTCACATTTATCAACTGTGAAATTGTTTTAAATTGTTGAAGTAAGTAAAGTTTTATCAATAAACTAAAAATCAAAGTCCTGGTAATTAATATGTAGTTTTACATGACATATTTGCACATAAAAATACTATAAATGGCGTTAGGCTTTGTTTAATATTATATTCATATCCAAGATTTAAAAGATTTGCATTCAAATTCACAGTGTGTGCATTCACAAGATATGGAATAAATTGCTTCCATCTCCCATTTCTTCAATGCTAATATTAATATCTGATGATTTCATTTTATTGTTTAAACTAGAATCCTATAAAATATAAGTATGTGCAAACATGAAGTACAGCACAGTTACTGATTCTTAGTTGAATCAATGTGAAAACATTTACAAAGCAGAAATTGTCATCAAATCAGATAGAGTAAACAAAACAGTCAAGATGGTACAAAAAAAGCCACGCATCACTTCAGACAATTCTGCATCAATATGTATGTATGTATATATAAGGAGTCCACTCTAATCGAGGCCCAATAACTAAGTTCTAAACAGTTGGAGATAGGCATATACGAGTACTTTCAATTGGTACATTGCTTTAAAAGGACATAAAAAATAGTATTTTATGCTGTTTGCGTAAATAAATACACTTCTGAACAAATTATGAAGTTAAAATTTTTAGACATTTTCCCCAATCCTCTTACTCATATTTAGTAAAATATTCTTGAGACACTAGCATTCTTAACAACAAAAAAAAAAAAAAAAGGAAACTAAAACTAGCCGACTTATGAAGCTTTGAATTTCATTATTGTTTGGCCAATGTTTCTTTCAGTCGTCCGTTGATTGGTGGATCTTCCTAGAGGTGCCCATTGGAAATGGTCTGAAAGTGTTCCAAGACAGTAATATTCAAAGCTTCATAAATTGACCAGTATTAGAGTTGCAGAAGAAAGAAACCTTTGTTTAAAATGTTAATATGTCAATAATATTTTTATAAATATGACTACGGATATGTATAAAATTTAGACTTCGATTTTTTTCAGCACTACATTTATGCACTCATAAATCATAAAACACAATTGTTATGTCATTCAAAGTATTTTTCCAATTGGAAGTGCATGCCCATCTCTAAGGGTTTAGAAATTAGCAATGGGGAACTTCAGCATTTTTTTTTTAAAATCGATTTAAAATGCTTCGAAACGAACATTAGAAAAAAAATTCTAGACAGTTTTTTTTTTTTTTTTTTTTTAAATTTGCAATCAAAGTTCGCCTCTCAGAAAACGCGAGAAAAACGATACATTTTGGCGCCAAACGGGTCTGACGTCATAGTTGCTTGACAGGGGAGACGCACGCTTTCTTCCCGTTCGCTTTCTATAGAGATTCTCTTTTTTTCTATATTTTCCGACTCTCGCATCAGATAAAATAATGTCGGCAAGATACAAGTATCGTATTGTTCCTAAATATAGTAATACAACTCTAACGGCACCCGATAAATTATTTAAAAATGTGCAAAAAATTGTTATTCGCAAAAAGTGGTGTAAAGCGATGAAGAGAGATCCGAAGCTTAATCCGGAATTATCAGCAAGCAGCATTCGTCATGTCTGTGGAGATCATTTTGATGCGAGTTATTAATCTATATTATATATATTAAAATTGTATATCATGAAACATAGTAAATTCAGAATTCGATATCTTTTTTGTTTTTAAAAGAAGTAGGTGAGGTTAGCAGCAAAAAAAAAAAAAAGATATTTTAAAGCAAATAGTTAAATTTAATTAGTTTTTTCCCATTTGATTACCCTTTGAGGGGCAATGGTCCCTCAAAGGGTAAAAATATAGAAGATCCCACCTTCGCTTCGAAAAAGATTCTTTAAGAATCTTTAAAAAAAAAAAAAAAACTTGCTCATGTTATTTTATAGCATAAATTTTTTCAATGGATATACGAATGTTTCTTATATATTTTTTAAAAAATTACAGTACTATTGGAAATTAATATCTTAAAAATTAGTTTAAATTCACGACTTTTTTTGATAATGAAATTCGTTTTCATTCGTAGTTCAACAAAATAATTCGCAGAATTAATTTTTGATGCAAAATAAATCCTTTATATTCAATGAATGCATTAAAATCAAAATTTGTCTTCAAAAGTTAGTTAAAGAAGTATAAGGTGAGGTCAGCAGGAAAAAAGAAATATATATTTTAAAGCAAATAGTTAAATTTAATTTTTTCCCTTCTATTATCTCCCTTTTTTTTATTACATGGAATTTACATTTTAGGAAACCATTGATACCCCATAACAATATCAGGAAGTACTGCAAAGAAGAGCATTGAATTTCATATTTGTTCTGTTTTTTGATATAAGCATAAGATGAGGTTAAAAGCATAAGTACCTGTATGAGCTCGTATTGAAAGATTACGTGGTAGCCACGTGTAGTTTTAAGGTTCTAATGTTGATTAAGGTTTATAAACAGATTTAATATTGTGTCTATTTTGGCACCGATTTTAAAATGAAAATTATTTTATACTTTTCAAACCACGGTTTTGTTTAATTTTTTAAAAGTTTATTTTTATTTTTCACATGAAAAGTTAAGCTCGGACACTTACATGGAAACGTAGCTGGCCTTTAGCGGTTTCCTGCTTTTTTTTTTTATTTATGCCAATTCATCCACACGGGGATAGTGATGATTTAATAGCATTATCAGAATTAATTTATTTTTTCATTTTCAGTTGATTTTTTTATGGGACTTTAAAGATTTCCTTTCTTTTTTTTATGCCGAATTCGGTTAACATTAAAAAGAAGTTAAGCTAGAATTAATTTTGTTTCATCGGTTCTGTTTTTCATGCTTTTTTTAGAGCACTTTGTCTACAAATTAGTATACACACCATGGGATACTGTTTGGATTCTGAGTTACGACAAGGTTTTTTCTAGCTAAGTTCAGCATTTTATTGTATTTTTTATTTTATGTTGTTTCTATGAGGAGGATTATAAGACAAAAAAAAAGGAGAAATTTTACCGTTGTGCTTTTATTCCTCGTATCTCAGCCATTATAAAATGGGAATTTTTCTTGAAATACATTGCCATCATTGTAGGATCAATCCTTGGCAAATTTCCGATTTACCTTGTAACAAAACCAATATCCATTGTGAAATTGAACGTTGAATAGTAGAAAAGTCAAAAACTTCACTTTTAAAATGTTAGCTGGTACAAACGCCTTGATTTAAAGCAGGGTACAGAACTAGCGAAAGAGAAGTATGCGAAGGAAGGCACCCTTGACGTCAGAATCTACTCGGCCAATGAGAGTGCGTTTAGGATTGCATCATGATTCCTGCTATTTCAGTGCATCTTTCGCTCTCAATATTTAAATAAATAAATTTTTCTGTAAAATTTCACTTTCATATTTGAAATTAGAATGATTTTTTCTACAAATATGGATGGCTTTCACGTGTTTTTAAAAAATGCTGAAGTTCCCCATTGGGTCACAATTAGAGTGGATACTCTGCCTTATTATTATACCTCCGGTCATAATAATTCCAAAATTTTAATTCTAAGTCTTGCAACAAACTGTTTTCTATAAGTTAAGAAAATAAAAAAAAATTGTTTATGTCGGTAAATTTTTACTACTTACATTCAAAACAAACTTTTCTTAATGCAAAATAAATATATCTTTGCAGCTTCAGTACTTTTTATAAGTTGATAGAAAACAGAGAGGCATGACATTTTTTGTTGTTTTCTCCCAAAGCTTTTCATTTCGTTGGTGAAAAAATTTCATTGCCTCTTTTTATTTTTTAAATGATTCTTTTATTTTCAGCCTTATTAGCTGTCACAGAAACGTAATATTCTAAAGAACATGTTTACTATTTTTAATCTTCTTATATTTCTTGTTAATTTTTAGCAGAAGAAAAGTCAGGTACAACTGTAATAAATGCAGTGAAATATATGTATTTTATTACTTTACTTCAATTTGTTTTATTAAAAATATATTTCAATTAATTCATACAGTTATAAAAATTAGTAATTTTAGAAAAATAGACAAAATTTTTATTATCGATAAAACAAAAAAAATGTATTAACCTAAATAGAACTGGATAGTAATGAGGAATGAAGTACTTTTGAAATTTGATATATTAATAGTTTCTCGTGGAATTATGTGGGTTTCTTGTTAATTTCTCATGATTTCCAATTCTCCAACAACTAAGTTCATTCAGTTTTAAATAACCATTAGAGCATAAAATAAATAAGAAATACAAATTTAATCTCCCTGCCGAATCCTTAATATAGATCTGAACTCAGCAGATAACAGTGAACATGTCCACAATCCAGTTTCTTAACTTAAACGAAAAAAAAACTAGTCCCAATGTAGATATCATTCCAAAGAAATTAATTCGATTATTCATTAATACAAAGAGATTCTGCCATAAAAAATTTGACAGCTTTAATATGTTACATTTGAATGGCTTGCATTCCTCTATGAATAATCCAAAAATTGATTTTAAACTACCATCAATTTGTTATGTTAAATGTATGCCTAAAGGAAAACTACAGCTTTTAAATAAAAGAATGAACATCAATATGAATTAAAAATAACTGCTGGCTTATCCACACAAGATATGCTGTTCACACCAAATAGGGTCCAAGAATCCTGATCCACAAAGTGAACAGATCAAACATGTCGACCCATTCCTCCAACTCTTTGGATTTCGCCAAGTGCTCTTGATTTAACCATGTGCTTGCTGAAAATCCATTCCTTTCAAAGCAATTAGATCAGGCCAAATGCAAGAAATGATAGAATGACTTTCAGTAGATATATTTAATTTTTCACAGAAATGTTCCTTTCAGAGTAGTTCAAATTTTAACCGTCACTGCTGGAATGATGAAATTTATTTAGTGAAATACAGCTAAAGGCTTACTGTATTGTATGAGAAATCATTGCTACGACACT
This sequence comes from Araneus ventricosus, assembly GCA_013235015.1. Classification (NCBI taxonomy): domain Eukaryota; kingdom Metazoa; phylum Arthropoda; class Arachnida; order Araneae; family Araneidae; genus Araneus; species Araneus ventricosus. The sequence goes on along the minus strand of BGPR01000054.1, from coordinate 835,110 downwards.
TGGAAAAGTAAATCTTTTTGTTTTTCACCATAATTATGTGAATGTACACTTACACTAATTCATTTCCCATTTTACACCATGAAAATTTTAATCAGTAAAATAATTTTGTTGCAAAATTATTTGATCATGCTCTTTAGCATCAATTATATCATATTAATATAAAATAAAATATCTTGGTAAAATGTAAAAAAAAAAGTTTTTCATTCACACTTGCAGTTGTTTGTGCTATTTTCAACTTTCAAAGTTAATTAGTTCTTAAGATATTTAATTAAATAACGAACATTAGCCGCTTTTAAGCCTAATGCTTAGACGTTTTTTGCCAATAACTTCTGGAATATTAATTTGACAACGATTATTGTTATGTCATTTTAAAGACCAGAAAATTATCTTCTTAATGCTATTAATTCCATTGCGATGAAATGTTTTTTTCTGATTGTTATTAAGGTTTAAAAATATTTTTGTAACGTAATTTCTAACAATACCTTTTATTCTTATAGAAATAAATTCAAGCCAAATTACTGTTTCGCGCGCGGGCTTTTGCCAGTGTTAAAATTAATATAAGAAAATATTGCTTTATTTGACCATTAACAACAAAGGAGACTTTACACTTCCGGTTTCCTGTTGTCGTAGCATTTGCAGCTTTTAATGCGGTTACACAGTGATCCAATGACGTTAGTGAATTATTCTCTCGATGTTTTGTTTAACTTTCACGGTGAGGTATTACAGAATATCCATCTGTAGATACGGTAATGGGCATTAACAAGGAGCATCATATACTGTAGAGCTCTTCAACATCTTAGAATTGTCAGGGCACCTTCCGACAAGCCGAGATTGAATGCCAGTACTACTAATACGCAATCTCGATATACCGAGACTGCGCAATGGCACATGGTCGCAAATTACACACCAAGGTCCAAACGTCATGAAAGCTACTGTTATGACTGATATAGGGAGAAGAGTTAGTATTTTAATTCCACGCCTTCCGATAATGCCGAAGGATTTATCATCTCAATTCAGATGGCAACAAATCCCTTTAAAAATATCATTTGCCAGGCTCAGCCAGATACTGAAAGTGGCAGATGTACATTTGGAAAAACCATATTATGGTTTTTCCATAATATACATTTCCATTTATATACATGGTGTGTTCACGTGTGTCCAGCCTACACAACCTCTACATCGGTGCAAATAATGTGGTATACAAAAGTATATTAGAATAGATAAACAATTTACATAACTATATCAGCATACATGTACAGTACACTCCTGTCAGCCGTCCAATTAAGTATTATCTCCGTCAGAACTTTTACTTTCCTCTTTCAAAATGCAACAAAACATTTACATTCGTGAATTTAAAAAAAAAAAGAATAATTCAAATTCTTCGCGCACGAAGTCGCGGGTAACAGCTAGTCCTTAATAATATAATAAATGCGAAAGTGTGTCTGTTAAACTTTCACGACCAAACTACCAAACCGATTTGGATGAAAATTGGCAGAGTTGTAGCTTCAAACCCAAGAACGGATATAAGGCTAGGTGAAATCACGCTAAATTATTTATGACTACAGATTAATATTAGTTAACAAAGAAAGACAATTGACTCCGCGATTTGCGATGAAGTTTATTTCATTTTTCAATCAACTTTCAAGTGATCCTTCAGGAATGCGAAAACATGTGAAATAAATTATTTTTAAAATCAACTATCACGTAATCCTTTTTTCCGCTGTAACTTCGGAACAAATTGTCCGATACAGATTATTTTTATACCATCTTAAAGATAAAAATTTTACCTTTTCATTGATACCAATTTTATTTCTGTGACATTTTTCATTCAATTTTCATTAATTTTTTTAAATTTTACGTGCAGACGATTTTGAAATAACGCAAATTTATAGATACTCAGTTGCTAGGAAATGGTTCGACTTTGAACTAATTTACCTTTATTTCTGAAAATTTTGCTTATATTTATAACTATCCATAAAATAAGGCAGAATTTACATGTATCTGTCTGTCTGTCGATCACAAGAACTCCTCCTAAACGGTGAACGGTAGCGACGTGAAATTTACACACGGCATTCTAGAGCATATTTTTAGGTCAAAGGTGTTATTTTCAACTTTCAGAGTTAATTAGTTCTTAAGATATTTAATTAAATAACGAACATTAGCCGCAATTAAGCCTAATGCTTAGACGTTTTTTGCCAATAACTTCTGGAATATTAATTTGACAACGATTATTGTTATGCCATTTTAAAGACCAGAAAATTATCTTCTTAATGCTATTAATTCCATTGCGATGAAATGTTTTTTTCTGATTGTTATTAAGGTTTAAAAATATTTCTGTAACGTAATTTCTAACAATACTTATTCTTATAGAAATAAATTCAAGCCAAATTACTGTTTCGCGCGCGGGCTTTAGCCAGTGTTAAAATTAATATAAGAAAATATTGCTTTCTTTGACCATAAACAACAAAGGAGACTTTACACTTCCGGTTTCCTGTTGTGGTAGCATTTACAGCTTTTAATACGGTTACACAGTGATCCAATGACGTTAGTGGATTATTCTCTCGATGTTTTGTTTAATTTTCACAGTGAGATATTACAGAATATCCTGCTGTAGATACGGTAATGGGCATTTACAAGGAGCATCATATTCTGTAGAGCTTATGGATGCTTAATTATGAAAAGGTATGCATCTACATATTCATAAAAATAGAGCAACAACTTTAGGTATAAAAATTAACAACATTTATTTAAACATTAAGAAAGTGCCAGTTAGATATTAATGGAATACAAAAACAGATGAAATTCAATTATCTGGCGCATGAACATCTAGTCCGCTGCCTCGTATATGGCTCGTGTATTGCGCAGCTAAGTAAGTAGTTTCAAGAGTGACGTCATCGGCAGGAATTCAGGATCGCCACAAGCTCTTCAAGATCTTAGAATTGTCAGGGGCACCTTCCGACAAGCCTAGAATGATAGTCGGTGTGCCAGTACTACTAATACGTAACTTCGATATACCGAGACTGCGCAATGGTACACGGTTGCAAATTACACACATAGGTACAAACGTCGTGAAAGCTACTGTTATGACTGATAGAGGGAGAAGAGAGAGTGTTTTAATTCCACGCCTTCCGATAACACCGAAGTATTTATCATCTCAGTTCAAAAGGTAACAAATCCCTGCAAAAATATCATTTGCGAGGCTCAGGGCCAGACACTGAAAGTGGCAGGCGTACATTTGGAAAAACCATATTTTTCCCATGGGCAACTATATGTGTCCTGTTCCCGTGTGTACAGCCCACACACCCGTGCAAATAACGTGAATAACGTGGTATACAAAAGTATATCATCATAGATAAACAATTTACATAACTATATCAGCATACATGTACAGTACACTCCTGTCACCCCTCCAATTAAGTATTATCAACCGTCAGAACTTTTCCTTTCCCCTTTCAAAATGAAACAAAACATTGATATTCGTGAATTAAAAAAAAGAATAATTCAAATTTTTCGTGCACGAAGTCGCGGGTAACAGCTAGTGTAGAAATAAAAAAAACAAATGTTCAAAAAACGAAAAAGGGTAAATAATGTGTTTAACAGCATAAACATGTTATGAGACCAGTGAAATAATAACTGAAAATAACTACAATAAAAACCATTTTCGTTTTTTTTTTAATGCTGAGAATATAGCACATCAGCTTAATGTCATCTACAAAAATGTTCAGATAATGAACTGTATTGTACTTGAAAATAAAAAGCTATCTAATCAATAAACTAAGAATCTATGCTTATCTTATTTGAAAGGGGTGCTCAGGGGGTACGGTCTGAGGGGAATTTCTCAGTTTTTCTTAAATATCTTGAAAGCTATGAATCCTAGTGAAGAAAAACTAAAGTATAAAATTAAACTAAATTAAATTTCCTATAAAAATAGTCCTACAAATAGTTCTTAGGATGAATAGTTTAGAATATTATAGCAGTTTGAAAAAGTATATAATTACAATAAGTGGTTGAAAATGTTAGTTTTATTTTTATGAAAGAAAGTTTATATTTGAAAATAGTGGCCATCTATTGCAATATATCTATAACATATTATATCTTTCTATAACATAATATTATATATATATATATATATATATATATATATATATATATATATATATGCATACTTAAAAATATACATTACCCATTTTTACACTTGCTCGCAATTAAATTTCACCATATTTTTCTAGTATATGATCAAGTTCGCGCGAACGCATCCTCTTCTTTTAGAGGTGCACCTTTGGAACAGGTACCAAACACATTGCTAAACGTGTGTTGCTCCGCTGCTCCTTTGGTTTGAGGAAAGATCAACTCTGATCTTGGTTGATGATTTGAGAAATGCTGCATATCTACTGTTATTCAAATTATGTTCATCAGCAACGGCTCTGTACTGGGAACAGCTCACCGGCTTTTGAGATATAATCTGGTGTGGATGAGGGGTTATAAAAGATGTCAGCAATGTTTTTATCTGGTTTGAACAATGTAACTATAGTGCTTTGCTTTTTCTATAAATATTTGGTGTAATGTCGCAGCCACAGAATACATGGAGGAGGAAGGTTTGGGCAAAAGCAAGTTCTTTCTGCAGCTTTCTTGTAAAAAAATAATTTAGCTTCTACTTTTCCCTTGCCAGGCTTCATAAAATAAATGTTACTTTCTGGTGGTGCCATAGAAATCAGTAACACGACTAGGTCTACGTCTTTCCCTTGGGATGAGAAGTTGCTTTCTCTAACTCAGATCTCACAACATAAATATCAGCATCCCCTATAGCGAGTCTCGTTTCAGTTCCTTTAGCAGCCATTTTCTGTGTTAGTAATTGAACATGCCTGGTCTTATTACTTTCTCGTATACGAAGTATACAAAGAGAAAGTATTGTAATCGTCAAAAAATTCGAACTCGAGATTTTGACGAATCTCCACGTTTTAGACCTCCCTGAGTCCGAAAAACACAATTTTGGAATTATGTCTGTCTGTGTGTGTGTCTGTATGTGTGTCAGTGACCACGATAACTCGAAAACTATTAGAGCTACGGGGCTGAAATTTGGTATGTGGTCTTTAAACATAATTTGTAGGTTTCTATCAAATTTTGGACAAAATCCGTCAACGGGAAGTCTGTCTGTCTGTATGTTCGAGGTCATGCGAACGCAATAACTCAAAAACTTGAAAAGCCAGATGGATAAAATTTTATACACAGTTTTATCGTCATGAATGTAGGTCCGTATAAAATTTTGGGCCAAATCCGTCAAAGGGTTGACTGTCTGTCGGTCTGTATAATCGCATACTTGTTCAGTTTTGAAACTAACTCCTTGCGCATGCCTATTGGTGGCAATGCCTGTGCAAAGAAGAAGGGACGAAAACTTGGCAGTTTGCCAAAAACCAATTCTGGCGTAATTTTGTAAGGAAGCAAACATTTAGGGCGTCTCGCCAGGTCCTGTTGCGCAAAAGAATGCGCAGGGGATTTGAATTTGTTTTGATCCTTCCAACCACGCGTGGTTCCAACTTTGATTTACTTGCGACGGAAGTTTATTTGACGTCTTTTATTATTCTAGTTTTCTCTACATGTGTTAGGAGTATACGAGAAAGTTTAGGGGAGACCACTCCCGCTGGTTGGGGAAGTATACGAGAAAGTTTAGGGGAGAACACTCCCGCTGGTTTTTTCAATGGCAAGAAAATGTTTCTGTCGAACTGTGACGGACTGGTTGACAGCTTTTAAGTTACACTTGGCATAGATATGTTGATTTAGATTATACTGTCTAAATACACTCATTTGGAGCGTTAACAGAACCAAAAGACTGAGTAGAAGGGATCTAGTGGAGGGGAACGGACGTGAGGGGAGGAAGGGAACACGATTGTTCATCAAATAGGTTTGTCGTCCCTCCCTTCCTGATACCGCCACTACTCTCGACACACATACATTACCCTCGTATAATTATTGTACAGGCTGGAGGTCTTTCTGAGGGTTGTTGCTTCAGCACTTTTAATTGATTTTACCATTACAATAAGGAATTTTTGAAATATTCACTTTTAAACCCCCCTGTATCTTCTAAAATTTCATTCTACAAAACATTTAGGACTAGTTTTGTAGGAAATTTAATGTAGTTTAACTTTATATCTAAGTTTCTTTATCTAGGATCCATAGTTTTCGAGATATTTAAGAAAAACCGAGAAATCCCCCCCTGAACACCCTCCACCAGCGGGGACTTTTAGTATGTCGTTTAGGACACTACCCCCCAACAACTGTGCCAAATTTCAAAACTACACCATTTTCTTTTTCTATTTTTCCTTCGTTGACTGGACTAAAATAGCCAAATCCCGGTTCTTCCACATCCGAGTGAGATTATATTACAGATCTTCATCTCAAGAAGTATCATCTAATTTAACTACTAAAAGGAACGCGATTCTGTTCATATAGCCCAGTCAACGAAGATCCAAAATGGGGGTGAAAACCATTAACTCATATAGTTTCGAAAATTAGTACACATATTCGTGAGGGGCTTATTACGAACATACTAAAAGTCCCCGATCCTGGGAGGCGAGTTCGTGGCCCCATCTTGGATTATATCCCCCTTTTTACTTTCTCGTATACAAAGAAAAAGTATTGTAATCGTCAAAAAATTCGAACTCGAGATTTTGACGAATCTCCACGCTTTAGACCTCCCCGAGTCCGAAAAACACAATTTTGGAATTATGTCTGTCTGTCTGTGAACACGATAACTCGAAAACTATTAGAGCTACGGGGCTGAAATTTGGTATGTGGCCTTTAAACATAATTTGTAGGTTTCTATCAAATTTTGGACAAAATCCGTCAAAGGGAAGTCTGTCTGTCTGTATGTCCGAAGTCATGCGAACACTATAACTCAAAAACTTGAATAGCTAGATGGATAAAATTTGGTACACAGTTTTATCGTCATGAATGTAGGTCCGTATAAAATTTTGGGCTAAATCCGTCAACAGGTTGACTGTCTGTTGGTCTGTATAATCGCATACTTGTTAAGCATTCGTTTCAAAACTTATCTCCATGCGCATGCGTACTTAGCAATCTCTGGTACAAAGCGGGAGGATTACGTCACTTTGTCCTTGAGACGGAGTTTGTGATAGATATGTTTTATCTCCTGTTTTGTTTTCGCTCGCTCGCATAATGGCGGATTTTGCTGGAGTGTGATAGAAAATAATATTGCTAAGTTTTAATACATAGGCATCTCTTTTAATATGATTCTTCACTTAAATATTTTACAATCACTATAATCTGCAATGAAAAACCTTCTGATATTCGTTGCATTCTGGATTACAGTAGGTTCGATTTTTTTTTATCCACGCAAGGGGAGGGGAAATGACAAATTTTTGAGCAGTATACGAGAAAGTTTAGGGGAGGCCACCCCCACTGGTTTAGTTTTTCTTGAATATCTCGAAAAATATTCAGTTTTCAAATTATAGTTGATTTGACAAGTTTAAAAGCGTAAAATTTCCTTACAAATACATACATATTTTTATTTTTCTTCCAGCTTTAATAGTTTCCCAGATAATGGGTCTCAAAGGTTGCCGCCATCTTTGATTTCATCACCATTTTTTAGTTTCTCTTAAATATATCGAAATCTATTCAATTTTCAAATTTCATAAAATAAGCAAATTAAAGAGCGTAAAATCCCCTACAAACACATGCTTTTATTTTTGTTTTAGCTTTAATAGTTTCCGAGATAAAGGATTTCAAAATTTGCCGTCATCTAAGATTTTATCCCCCTTTTTTTAGTTTTTTTTAATATCTAGAAAACTATTTGATTTTCAAATTACATTAAATACAACATATTAATGATCGTAAAATACCCAACCAATGCATGCTTTTAATTATTTTTTAGCTTTAATAGTTTCTGAGACATTTAAGAAAAACTAAAAAAAGTTGAATAAAATCCAAGATGGTTGCAAATTTAGAAATCCATTATCTCGGAAACTATTAAAGCTAAACCAAAAAATAAAGGCATGCGTTTGTAGGTAATTTTACTCTCTTTAATTTGCTTATTACATGTTATTTGAAAATTGAATAGATTTCGAGATATTAAAAAGAATTTAAAAAAGGGGGGGGTGAAATCCAAGATGGTGACAACATTTGAGACCCATTATCTGGGAAACTATTAAAGCTGGAAGAAAAATAAAAGTATATATTTATAGGGAATTTTACGCTGTTTAATTTGTTAAATCAATTGTAATTTGAAAACTCAATAGTTTTCGAGATATTCAGGAAAAACTAAAAAAGGGGGATGAAATCCAAGATGGCACCGTGAGCTCACTCCCCAGGACCGGGGACTTTTAGTATGTTATTCAGAAGCCCCTCACGAACATGTGTACCAATTTTCAAAACTATACGATTTAATGTTTTTTTTTTTCCAAACCCTTCGTTGACTGGACTAATAGCCGAAATTTCAGTTCTTCGGAAATTTAAATGCTAACACCTCGCCCCTGGCAAGTGCGCAGAAACGCGAATGGCATCCGGTTTTGACTGTCAGTAAATGACTGATTTTCAATGTTTGCCAACGGTGTTTCATTCTATTTATAGAAAATTATATTGTCGCGTCCAACAAGAATTATCAAAAGAAAAAATTTTCAGTTTTAGAAATCCAGTTTAAATTTCCCTGTCCCGGCTTTCCGGTCGGCTGGCCAACCTGATGATGGAACATACCTCCTGCAGCAAAGGTCTGGCTGAGACTAATGATGGTGATTATTTATCAGATCACAGTTCCCATGGTGATGGTGTGACCCCTATTTCGGTTACCTTCAAATAGATGTCTCACGAAAGAAATATGCTCCTTCATTTTAGTAAAAGCTGCACCTTATTCAAATGAATGATTTCATTTAATTAATAAGATTTTTTTCTTACAGTAAAAAATTGTTTTTGTTGAACTAATTCACCAGCGTAAACCAAAGCAAGAGAAAGAAAAATTTACTGTTCACAAAAAGATATATATATATATATACACATTTGAAGCAAAGATCGACCAATCAGAGTAAAGCGCACCAAAAGAAAAAGATCATATATCAATATGAGTGAAACAGGAAGTAGGTGATTCATGGATGGACAATTACAGATTGTATAGCAAATAATAATTTTACTGTGTAACGGGAATTGAAGTTATTTTTAAACTTAGGTTAACTAAGTTATTTTTAGATTGCAGGTTGCAAAAATTCTCAGAGAGTAAATTCAAGATACACTGTAAAAGTAAACTCGAGGAACAATTAACTTACAGCTTTAAAATATATTTTAATGTAGGGTAATACTTTATTCGGTGCTGACTGTTCATAAGACATAATATATAGGAAACTTTACAATTGGGATAATGCATGCTTAAGAAATAATTTAAATTTGTCTGTAGTTCGTACATAAGCAATTCAAAAAGAGTTTTTTCAAAACATAGACAATTTACAATCTTTTATGATTCTGATTACTTTGATAATAAATGAATTGCTTATATGATCAAATGTACTATTCTTTAGTTATACTTCATTTGAGACATATCAGTAATTTACATGATTTTTTAAAAACATTGTCACTTACTGATGTTGCTCAGAAAAGAAAAAGACATTTGTCCCTAAATACCATGTTTAAATATCCCAGCTGAGTTTTAGAACTGATTAGCCAGTGAATCAAATTCTGAATAAAATGTAACTTGCCTTTTTAATTTTCTGAATTTATATTTTAATTAAATTAAAAACCTGCATTCTTAATCTATAAAATAAAATTTATTAAAAAATAAATTTTCTGAACAACGAAAACGGCTCCTTAGGGGAAAAAAATTGACATTCCAATGAAACAAAGGTAATTTGGGAATGAAGAAAATTCATTGGAAAGACTTAATCTTTAACTGCATTAAGCGGTCTGAGAGACCAAAGAGCATTTTCTTATCATTGTTCTCACCCTTAAAAATTGAAAATGGTCCTATCACCCTCCTAAAACAGTCAACCACGGTCACATATCCAGTTTCACACTTCTAGCTTCATTATTTTTTTAGTTACCAAGTTTCCTTTTTAAACGGTCTGGGAGCAGATACATACAGTAAACTCTCGATTATCCGGCATTCAAATATCCGGGAAGCTCATCTAAGCGGAAAAATTAGAAAATGAGTTTTTCTAAAAATTTTACATCTAATTTAGCACGTGCCGTTCCATTCTCGCGGACAATTAATTTTGAATGCAAAGTTCGCTCTGCATGGAGGGGGGTGTAGAAGGAAAAAAAGCAATATACAGTACTGTGAGCACACAGACTTGTTTTATGGGGAAGGGGGTTCAAAAGAAAAGTGAGAAAGAATAAACAAAAAGTCCTCACTTTTCGCCGAAAAACAAGACCTAAAAACGAAATCCACAACCAAAAAAAAGAAAAAAGGCAAAGGGGCAGAATTGGTTAAAAAAAAAAAAAAAAAAAAAAAAGGTCATGGGGGTTACTTCCAGAGATTGGTAAGTCTCTTTCTTTTCCTTTATTTATTTACGCTCCAAATACTGGCAGATGTTGATTCCAATTACGTAATATCAAGAGCAGGAGAATTGGAGGCGTGCATATCGCGCAATAACCCTTGCGATCTTCTAAAAGATAATTAGTTTTGATATTCAATCTGGGATTTGTTTATTATCACTTAAAAGAGTTTTATTACGCTTGCTGAGTAGAATATTTTTCAGTCTCGTCGGCTATTTTTATATGTTTATATTTTTATAAACTATGTATTTACTGTAAAAATTCGACTGCAGATCGAATTTTTTTTATTTTATTCATCAATGTTAAATTAAAATCTTCATAATATGTTTTGTAAATACAATGTTATGGAAGATACAGAAGTATTCTTAAAAATTATATTTAATGCACATTTCAAAATGACAAAAACAAATTATTTGGCCGAAAAAATCTAAAAAAAGGGCTATCCCCCCATTTTTCCGTCACACTCAACTATCCGGACTTTTCAGGTATTCGGAAATCGGAGTTTCCCGCGCATGCCGGTTAGTTAAGCTTTTACTGTACCAGTTTTTGCGAGTGATAAGACGCTATTTATCAAATGCTTGTTTATCGCAAAAGTAATACATTGCTTCACATTTTACAAGAAAACATCCTGTATACCTCACTCAAAAAGAAATCGAAGATCTTCTTAATAATTTTTTTGATTTAGAATACTCCGATTCTAAACAGTCATACCCTATATTGAGAGCAAACACAAAACAGAATCTGAGCTTTCTGGGGATGAAGATGAGGTTATTCGAATGATTGTGAACAAGATAATTTTTATGGAACATTTTTCAAGTGGTGCATAAAAAAGAAATAAATCAGGCTGTACATGTACCAAAGAACATTATTCTTAAGATTCTTGGTCTGAAAGATTCTGCAAAAATACGCTCTAAAGCACAGCCCCAAAATACTTGGGATTTACTTTTTGATGAAGGTGTGATCAACTTAGTTGCGAAATGGACTAACCTAAAACTTAACGATTGTAGAATGAAATACTCTGATCAAATTAGGTATGAATAGATGTGTACTAATGGCAGGTATGAAAGTGAGAAAAATAATCTTTTAAATCAAGAGGAAAAATTAAAGAAAAAAAAACATGCAGTCTATGTCTACCCAGTAAGAAGAGGAAAATAGCTTACCAATGTACGAAATGAAAGGAGTCTGTGTGTCTTCAGTATTCTAGAAAAATATTTTTCGACTGTTTTCCATCTTATGTTTCAACCTTGTAAAGAAAGATATCTTAATCCATATAATTAAATTCTTTTTTCTAGAATTATGGTATAATCGTCATTAATCCTCACTAAAGGCATATATTTTCACAAATGTTTAATAAAATTAATAGCTTTGTTCCTTAAAAAAAAGAAAATAGTCATTATTTTATATGATTTAAATTGTGTAAAATTCAATTATTCATGTTTTAAAAAATTGATTTAAATGAATTAGAATTGCATAAATATGCATAATTTATTCATAACCTTTCATACAATTTTCTATTTTAAAGCGGTCTAAGAGACCGCTCACACTAGTTATGCCAAAAAATTTGTCAAAGCAGTTAAAAGTTAAGAACATCGTGCAGTCTTTCCACAAACGCGGCGACATCGCTTTCCAAACTCGCCAAACAGCCGGTTCAGAACAACAGCCATGATCACCAGATATGGCGAGAAATCGCCCCATTTTATTAAAATTGTTATAATCTTATAAAATATAGTCATAATTCATCGCTTAACGCTTATAATATGCAGAAGAGCGCATGTTCGTACCAGATGCAGAAAAAAAAATTATAAATACAGGTATTGGTTGCGTTAAATTCATTTATTAATTTATATATATAAAATTATTTTCGCCCACAATTCTTCACCATAAGATCTGAATCGCACAACAGTACGGTGGATCCGGATCTCCGAATCGAAACGCATCCATTCACATATGTATTTGGCAAATTAACTCCTCGGCCTTTTACAGAAAACGGAAATCGAATTGAACCATACATTCACTCAGTTCAGATCTTTTGACTCGCACCTAAAAGAACGAATTTCATAGTTTTCGCAAGACAGCGGTTTATTTATCAAAGTAAGGAAGAAATTTTAAATTTCCTTTTTGAAAATATGTAAAATAATTAAATTTTATACATCTTTCGTAAAATTTTGAAAGCTTAATTTCACCCATTTCTATTGCATAATGATGATTCAATTTCAGTAAAAAGAGTAATTTAAGATTTTAATTTCGATTGTCAGTTAACAAGCAGTAGTATAAAATGCATTTTCATTTTCTAAAACATTGCTGTTTAATATCGTTACTAATGAGTATTGTAAAATACTAATTATTTATAACAAATTTGGGCAACATTTAAATATATTTTTTGTTAGATTTTTCAAAAATTAAATAGACACCTTATTTGATATGTTGCTTTTATAAAATATTACAGGTCAATAACACCTCCATCTGTTAATTTCTACTATGTCAAGCTCAGGTTCAAATTCATCGGATGAGCCAAAAAGGTATTGTTTTTTTTGCTTGTACTCCTATTTTAAGATAATACTTGTATATTAATTACTGTATATAGTAAAGTACTAATATCTACAGTATTAAAAATAAAAACGAAGTTTTAACATTAGCTTTATTTAAAATTAACATAAAATTATAAAAGTGAGAAAAATCACACCATTAATGGTGCCAATAAATCTTCAAAGCACTCTTATCAATATCTTGGGAACATTGAAATGAATATATATGTATTTAAAATTTTAATAAAATAAAATATTGTTTTAATAATATAATTAATATCAATAAACAACTCAATTTAAAAGAGAGTGTAAAAGCCCCTCAAAAATATAGTATGATAGCTAAACAAACTAAATTAAGTGATTAGTGAAAAAATTTTAAGTAAAAAAAGAAAATAGTTGGCCTCCTGGTTCAATTTCATTAGAATCAATTACATCAGCAATGTTGAAATAAATCATTAATGAAAAAAAAAATTGATGAGCTTCAAAAAGTTCCTGTACTCGGCATTAGTTTCTGTTTTCTTTGTCACGCAATGCATGTCAGTGTGATGGACTCGCAATGAAGAAAGAAAAATTGTAGAATTACTGCAAAAACTTTTTTTTAAAAGCATCTCTATTTTTGAATTATCTTAACGATAATTTAGTCTTCATTAATACTATTTCCCGTGCTGAAAACGTTTCGGCTTTAATGGACGCAGATGCTATTATATTCAAGTTGATTACATGTTTCGTTTTGAAAATTACTAAATTAATTTCAGAAATGAGTAGACATGTAGCTGATCATAAATATGTAAAAGGGAGGAAAAATAAGCATTTTTTTATTTTCAAGAAATTTGTGGTTTCACAGTGAAACTAATGAATAGTAACGGGCTATTTTTCCTCTGAATAAGTTACCATCAATGTATTTAATTTAAGGTATACACGAGTATTCAGAATATTCAATCTTCATAAAATTAAATATTACTTTCGAAGATTCAATTTAAAAAAAAAATATCAGTTTGTGCAAAAATCCTCATAATTTGGTTTCTCTTAGAGATCAAAAACAATTTAGCTCTTGCAATGCTGATATCTTTGTGAATACTAACGGTATTGAACTGGAATTTTATATAAGTTGGCCTATATGTCTGGCTCTTTAAGTTATGAAAGCAAAATTGTGCTACGTTTTGTTCACGCACAGTAAAAAAATGCTTAATGAGTGGTTTCACTGTGAAACCAATAAATGCAAAAGGGTTATCAGGTTTCTCATGGAAGATGTTAAATGCTCTTAACATGTTCTTCCACCACAAAACAACAAGAGACCGTGAAAAAAACCTCATTTTTTTATATATTTTATCTTACAGATTTAATGAACTTTCTGTATTTAAATTAGATTTTAACATGTTCTTTTGCCCAATTATCTCAATTTTTTTTTTTAAATATGTCACTTGACAAGTTCATCCACAGAACTCTTCAATTGTATTTTGAAACACAAAATAAGTTCCAAGATTTCCAATAGAATCCATTGGTTCAAAGGAGGTGGAATAACTTACTTGGATTCTTCTTCGTCCTGCTTTCCAGGAAAAGTTTCCCCATTAATTAGAACAGGGAAATAAGTATTGTGCAGAAAATTTCTGAATTTTAGAAAAAGGGAAAACAACATATAACTGAACCTTTGTGTCATTTAAACAAAGTAATTTATCATGACAATTGTTACAAATTAATCAGGACTGTACTAAATCAACGTATAAAAATGAGAAACATAAAAATGGTGCTTTACAGAATGTATTCATGGTTAAATAATCACAAAATCAATTAAAATATGCAAAAAGCTAGAATATAATTTGGTACAGAGTCTTTACAACAAAACTGTAGATTTTTCGAATCAAATTTTGGACGAAATCTTATGTTGCTTTTAAATATAGTAATTTTGTACAAATTAGATCTGTGATTTGTGATAAAACTATATATGAGGGAATTTTTTAATTATTTTTCAGTAATTAGCACTCAAAAACTATAAAAAGAACACTAATTTTAAGACAATTTTTTCATTGTAGGACTGTGTGATCATAATTAAGATTTTGTTTATTACTGAAGCTGCAATAAAAACATAATTGTACAGGAAGCATCTAAAACTTTGTAATTTATTATGGTGCGATCCGAATTTGATTCATTGCTACTGATTAGAATTACAAGTTCATCCCCACTTCCATCCCTTTCCCAAAATGAATTTTCATATTTTTCCATGTGATGGCAATGCACGTGCCATTCTTCGGAAGTCACTCCATCCATAGCTTAACATAATAAGATTTTCCAAAGTCCCTACTATCAAGTCATCAATGACATTTCTTTGTCACTGGCCTTTTAACTGTTTGACCAAATATATTCAATAGCGTTTAGATAGTAATTGGGGAAGCCACAAAATAACTTTATGCTAATTCTCTTTTATTATATTTTCAATGTCGCATGCGATTTTCTTAGGGGTGTGGCTATCTCTTAGAGAATACAGTTCCGCTTTCCACATTTTCATGTCGCAATGTATTCAATTCTTTATCGGCCAGTCGATAATCTCTCTTTTTTGTACTGTACTTTGAAGGTGTTGGGTTTGTCACACAAAGATTTTTCAAACTTTGTGTGACATGAAGCATTGTTCATAAACACAACACTTTTTTCCCCCAATACCCATTTCTCATAATTTTTATAGTTCATTTGGTCATGGTAATCCCCACTTTTGGTTGATGCTACATAAATCAATTGAGCACCAGGAAAAAGTCCTGTAGACGACCCAGCATGCATAACAATAAGTCAATTCTTTGAATTAACATTTATTTCAGTTCCTGAAACTGTGTCCATTTTGCCAGCATTTTCTACATATTAAACTGCTGTTGATGTTGTGTCAATCAATGAGCATCACAAATGTGATCTATCATCCACTTTTTCTATAGGTAACAGGTAATTATTCCTCCAAAACCCAATATGGGGTCTTTTGATGAGCAATTTTCTTATATTCATGCACTTCTTCCAGAGAAAATGAATCTAGTGCAGATATGAAAGTCTTGGATTGTTTATCGTACGTCAAAGTTGTCAATTTCAAAATTTTGATTAATACGTCTTTTACGGTGCTTTCCAGGTGTCCTCAAAACTTCCACTTCATTCAATACTGAAACTTCCATTTCTAATAGTGAATTCTGAGACTCCAGTTACTTGAGAAGCTCTTTTCGTAGCTTGCAGAAGAGGAACTTTCACAGATTTCGCTCCAGCTTCCTCTGAACAAACTCTGCAACATTATTCCCTATTTTAAGTGCTAGCGATTTTAATGTCTTTCCTTTCTTAGACTGAAAGGGCATTTTGAAAAATATCTAGGTTTAAGAAAGAAGAAAAAAATAAAATGCAATTAATTTTGACCAGAAAAAAGTCAACAAAAGTTTTTTAAAAGGCAAGATAAGTGAATGCAAAAAAACATGCAACTGTGACAGAACCAAGAAGTAAGATCACTATTCTTTTGAATGCCACAAACTGGTGCCAAAGAATAAAATAAAACCCAAACATTCCTCCTATTCAAAATGGATCTTCCCTAACATAACCAACTGCTATTGCAACCACTTCCAACAAGCGAACTTGGCAGGCAGAGATCTCCTCGCGGAGAGATCTTAGCATTCTTTATCCAATTTTAATTAATTAAAAAATTAAGCATGAAATTGGCGATTTTCTGTGATAGCACAAAAAAAATTGCTTATTAAATCTTTAAATATGTTTTGTTTATGTTAAAAAATATGATATAAAAATTTATTTTGATTATTACTGTATAAAACTTTCGTTTGCTGTAAGAAAATGCAGTCCATTTTCGTTGCTTTAAGTCTAATTATTTCTTTGTTGCTTCAACTAAATTTACTTTTTGAATAGATTTTTACTATATTATTTTGATACTTACTTTTTAGCTATGATCTTAAGTACAAATTTTCACTTTAGGGAAGATAATTTCTTCTGGAGTAATTAATAATAATTCTAATAATAAATTAATAATTCTAATGGAGTCCATTAATTTATTTGCTATAATTAGATTAAACATTCAATTTATAATAACTTAAATAATGTGTAATATTTATAATTTAAATTATGCATGACCAAAATATAACTTATCTTCATTGGATTTTATGATTTTTAAGAGCCTTTCTATATAACACTATTTTAACAATTGAATGCAAACATCTAAGTCAATAATTAGAAGCACAATATACTGTCTCCAAATTTAGTTCAAATACTAGTACATTTCTTGTACCTACTCTTTTTTTCTTTTTGGTGTCACTATTCCTTCTGTGGCTTTTTGTCACAATGCTTTAAACTTACTAAGAATTTTTTAAAAAAATTGACAAATTCAAAGAAGGTCGATATAATTAAGATACAATTAATAAAATGGATAAATGAGCTGCTCGCCAAAGGCAGCTAGTATTTAATATAACAAAAAACAATATAATAATAAAGTAATAATTATGAGCTCATCTAATCAAAAATGCAGTTAAGCACTGTTTATACATCTTTCAAGGGACCAACATAAAATGACATACAAACAAAAAGACATGAAACGAAATTTAACTAAACAACTTCGATTATTACAAATTTAATGCTACTAATGTAAATTCAATTAAAAGTATTAATTTTACAGTTTATCATAAAAGTGAGAAAAATCATACCTTTATAGCATATCTTGACTACTATGATACATATCTTAAACAATTTATATGCATTCAGGTAGGCAGGAAAATCTTTAACGTGACTTATGGAATCTAAACCGACGTGCTGATTGTCTGCAAGTATTAAGCACACCATTATGAATCAAATTAAGTTCTTTGAATGTTTTTTCACTATACCATATGTTTTTGACCAGAAAATAAGTTGGCCAGTTTCTCAAAGGAGTCCATTGCGTCTTTACAGAAAGGTGAGAAATAGCTTCTTCATTGCCCCTTAAATTAACAATAAACAGTTTGTTTTCAATTAATTCATCAATTGTGAATAATTTCCAAGTCATGATATCTTTATTACAGTTCATATACTAGAAAGAAGGAAATTTTCACATTTCAGAACAGGGGAAAGTGATATAATTGAAGCCTTGCGTCTTATGAACGAAATACTTCAACGATATAATGAATATGAATGAGTCGGAACTTTGATGAAATGACGTATGTAATGGCATATAAATGATGCTTTACTGTTTCTTTTCGGTAAATGTGGAATTAACGGTACATTCCCGTTTCTCGCCAATTCTTCTTAGCGCAATTTCATTTGCCGTCGCCAAATGCTGTTCTGGATGTGCAGTACGCTTTTTATTCCTCTCTTGAGCATGGTTAACCTGAAAATGAGAGATTGAGCATGCAATGCCTGCGGCGATTCAAGTGTGTTCTGGGCAAATTTTTTTAACTTGAAAAAACATCAGCGGCTCTGCTTTCAGCATATAGCGGGCCACTAGTAGCTTCGCTCATTCATTGAATTTTAAAATTCAATTTTTTTTTCTTTAAAAAAATACTGAAATCAAGATTCGCGCATGCAATGCCTGCGGCATTTCAAGTGTGTTCTGGGCAAATTTTTTTAACTTAAAAAAACATCAGCGGCTTCGCTTTCAGCATATAGCGGGCCACTAGTAGCTTCGCTCATTCATTGGAATTTAAAAATCTTTTTTTTTTTTTTTTAATACTGAAATCAAGAATTCCCGCAGGCATTGCGTGCATGTTCCGGGCAAATTTTTGGAACGAAATTACTTTTTTTCTTCTGCATGTTGACGCCATAACAAATTCTATCGCGAAGTTCGAAGCAAAAACTTTTGAAATGATGAAATCGGTCAAAAATCAATTTTTAGAATTCCAAACAAAGTTTTAATCAAATTTGAAGAAACTGACCAATCACATCTTCAGGGATGAGATTGGCAAAAAAGCAAAAAGACTGAAATCATACGCGAGCAAAACATTTGTACCATCATTTATACGCAAAAGATTTTTTAAGAAGTAACATCAGAACACGCAACATGATGAAAATATTACACTATAATAATTAATAACTTAATTATTTATAATTCAGTATGTATAAATAAGAAAAAGAATATTAAATTATTATTAAATCATTCACATTAAAAGTTAACAAACAAGTTTAACATATCATCAGATGCATCAGAAAATACAAAATTAGACATTAAAACATATTTACCACCTGTACATCACGGAGATTCAACATACACCCAACAGAAGTCTGAGAAGAATTATATTTAATAGCCTTTTGATAAAAATTAGCTCAAAAAAAAAATAAGGATAAATAATTTCTTTTGCTTCATGCAATTCTGTAAAGTGTATTAGCTCTTTATAAATTATAATAATGTATCATATACTGATTTCTGTTTTATTTTTTTATAAATTTTTGCAAAAGTAACAGCACAATGATTTTGCACCTTATAAAGCAAGAGGGGTCGAGATATTGTACAGTTACAATGACAGATTTATTTAGCATTATTGTTATTTGAAAAATTCCCTTAATTGTTAAAGAAATGGTTTTCTTTCGTTTTTACTGGCATAGTTGTTGGGATTACACCATCTCTAGAATGCCTAGGTAAATCATGTTTTATTTTTTTATTTATGTTTTATTCTCTGCTTTTTTGTTGCATTTGCACACAGTTTTTTAGCTGCCTCTTTGACAGGAGTTTCTTTTTTTTATGTAGTTTATTTATTTGTTTTTGTTCCATTTTTTTTTTTTTTTATTTCTTCATCTGGGTATGCCCTACAAGATGACCTTAAGTTTCCAACTAATTTTTTTTTCAACATGTTCATGCAAAAAAATCTTTTTTTTTTTTTTTTTGCAAAACATGCCACAGAGGTTTTGTTTTCTGCAAAAAAGTGGTATTTAATACTTTGAATGGCACTACATATTGGAATGTTCATCCTTGTAGAGCTTGCCGATATAATGTTGATTCGTCAGTAGAAGGTGAATCAGCTAGTTTCCTAGCTGGTGGAGTTAAGCATATTTTCCCAGAATTTTCTTTCGAAAACGGAAGATAGAAAGGTTTCTTTTCTTTGTCTGAAAGCGGAATTTTCGGAAGAAGCAAATTTTTTGCGGTAAAAAAAAAAACGGAATTTTGAGAGAAAAAAGTAAAAAAAAGCGGAATTTCTTCAAAATAACAAAAAAGCGGAAGAATCTCATCCCTGCATCTTACAAATGAACCGATCAAACCAATCAAAACAAATCTCAATATCGCACCATGCGCAGAAATGATGAAAAGATCAATTTCGGTGCATGCATACATGTAACTCGTTTAAAACATCATTACACAACCAAATCAAATGCTCTCTCATCTCCGATCTTGGCAGCAAAGAGTTGGCTATCCTAAGAGAAATGAAGTAAGACCATACCGTTAACTCCACATTAACCTTCTTTTCTCCTTAGCAAAGAATAAAAAAAAAGGGGAAGTATTTCTTTCCACGCCCATTCTCCTTGGTGACTAAAAACAGAAATGCCACATTCCCCTACCCCAATTATTTGCCACTAAACAGACACCAAAGATATGTGCAACAAGGATGAAGCTCCTCTATCCTTTCTAGAACATTACAAACATCACGAAATAGGCCCCCAACCTGAAACACAGAAATTTAAGACAAGGCGCAATTGTCCCCTATCCCTTTGTGCCTTAAATCATCAAATTACAAGGTATTTTGCCTTGTCACGGTTAGAGAGGTTCAAGGAAGCCTTTTTTTTTTAACATTAGAAGACAGGCGAGTTCGCTTGTCTACCAGATTTAAGAAATTAAATGCTGCTGCAAAAAAAAGTCCGTCATTTCTGCTATCTCTTGCAAGAACCACACATTTCTTGCAAAGAGTGATGTCATCCCTTCCACCTTGCCTGGGGCAGCAAAAGCAATAAAATCCAAGTGCTCATTAGGGTCCAGCCTTGCACAAAATAAGTTTGGTGTTTCTAAAATAAAATTACTTGTTATTTTATTTAAGAAAAGGTACAAAAAGTTCTATTTCTCTGTAAGGGGGCTCAACTTGCAGCCAGAAGCTGACAACCTGATCAGTCTAACAACTCCCATAATGTTTAATGAGCCACATATAAGACTTATTCTCATTTTTTTTTTTTTTTTACATAGCAGATAGTACCAATCTACTCTTTAATTTTGTTTTTTTTAAATGGTCATTTTTACATCCCTCCCTCTGGCATCACCCTTGGCAGGGACCAACTTTGCCACACACTAAGTATGACCCTGGTTACAATAAACACATTCATTCATTCAATACCCATGAAAGCGAACTCAACCTTAAGGTTTTATAGTGCAGATTGACTCTCTGGGAGGAGACCATTCTAGCAGATAGATAGACATGGTAAAAGTGTGGCCAAAATTTACATCAAATATTGAAGGAAAATTTAAATTTTAAAAATTTAAATGTTGCCAGTTAAAAGAACAAAAGATAAATTAATAGAAATGTGAGGTCTACAAAAAATTAAAAAATAAAATACACACTAAGTAAAAGGTGGAAGTTACAGATAACAAATATAATATTAAACCAGCTTCTAACATAATATAAGCATCATATGAATGAAAGTAAAAGTATATTTATGTTAAACGTTGAAAGAATGACAATGCACAGGTAAGTATATACACTATATGCCCAAAAGTATCCGGACACTTGCAGATTTTCACATTTTTTAGAATTTCTCCAGAATGGTTTAACCGACTGCCTTTAAACTTCGGACATGTAAAGAATAAACAATAACTCACATTTTACATTGAAGATTCGGTCCTGAGGGCAATTAGGGGGTCGTCTACAAACTGATGAAGACAAATGTTTTTGGCCCACCCCGCTTCACAGAATACTGATAAGATGAAACTTTCAGAAATGGCAATGTTTAATGTGCATAATATTTACAGGAATTTTTGTAAACTCAGCACAAATATTTGGGAAGATATAAAGGTTTTCTTAAAAAATCTCAAATTTTCCCATCTGTTTTTTGCTTATAACATGCAGAGTTTTCTGTTATATTATGCGAAACTTACAGGAAAGATGACAATATGTTAGAGAAGCATTTGTGTAAAACTTTGGAAAAGAATTGTTGAATATTACAGGAATTATGAGCATTTTTAGTAAATAATGTTTTACTGCACATGCGCGAAACATAGTTAATTTTTCTTTCACAACTTTGAAGCCAGTAATATAGGGCAACTTATATAAAAAATTCAGTTCAATACCATTAGTATTCAGAAAGATATTGGCATTACAATGAGCAGAATTTTAGCTCTTGTCGAAGAGAAGCTAAAAGATGAGGGGTTGTACACAAATTGATATTTTTTAAACTTATATCTTTAAATAGTTATATTGAATTATATAGCGGTTAGAATTTCCTGCATACACATGAACACTTATCAATTACGTGCATAACTTAAATGCCAGCTAATTAGGCACTATAACAAAAATTTTATTACTTCAATTGTATTATTTACATGATTATTAAAAAGTGACATATTACAATTTTACGGCCAAACGATATTTTTAAATATATTTATTTTATGGCAAAACAATTTTTTATCTAATTAATTTCTTTTCTTAAAATATTTTAATAATTTTACATATATATTTTTTATTCGTTACGAATATTAGATGTGTTCATGGGTATTCAGCAAATTTTAACCACTATACAATTCAATATAACTATTTAAAGATATAAGTTTAAAAAATATCAATTTGTGTACAACCCCTCATCTTTTAGTTTCTCTTCGACAGGAGCTAAAATTCTGCTCGTTTTAATGCCGATATCTTTCTGAATACTAATGATATTGAACTGAATTTTTTATATAAGTTGCCCTATATATCTGGCTTTAAAGTTGTGAAAGAAAAATTACACTATGTATTGCGCATGCACAGTAAAACACTATTTACTAAAATTGCTCATAATTCCTGTAATATTCAACAATTCTTTTCCACAGTTTTACACAAATGCTTCTCTAACATATTGTCATCTTTTCTGTAAGTTTCGTATAATATAACAGACAAACTCTGCATGTTATAAACAAAAAACAGGTGGGAAAATTTGAGATTTAAGAAAACCTTTATATCTTCTCAAATATTTGCGCTGAGTTTATAAAAATTCCTGTAAATATTATGCACATTAAACATTACCATTTTTGAAAGTTTCATCTTGCTATCAGTATTCTGTGAAGTGGGGTGGGCCAAAACCGTTTTTGTCTTCATCAGTTTGTAGACGGCACCCCTAATTGCCCTCAGGACCGAATCTTCAATGTAAAATGCGAGTTATTGTCTATTCTTTACATGTCCAAAGTTTAAAGGCTGTCAGTTAAACCATTCCGGAGAAATTCTAAAAAATGTGAAAATCTGCAAGTGTCCGGATACTTTTGGGCATATAGTGTATATATATTTTAAAAAATGCATTCACAATATTTTCAATTTTAAAAAATACTTTTATGCTAATGTTTACAATAAATAAAATCCCCTTACTGTGTTTAACTTTCAATTAAAACGAAAATAACCAGCTCCAACAATTTTTTAATCTCATAGATTCTTGAAAAATTAGACTGAAGCAAATGATTTTTCAAAACTATCAAAAATTAATTTTTTTCTGAAAATTACATCGAAGAACGATGCAAAATTTAATTAAACAATACAAGTGGCAACTCGGAGGCAGATAAATGGTTCATAATATCTGCAATATTTTGATTTAAGAGGAATGGTAACGTTTATGATAAAATTATCTTTTCTATGTATAGAAACATAGTTTTTAATTAATAAAAAGCTATTTGACTCAATGTTTTAACACTTTCTTTATACTTCATAATAATTGTGAGCAAAAATTGAAAGATCTGTTCATTAGCGCAGAAGCAGTGTCATAGTTAATGAAGTTCTACTGGGGGGGGGGGAGGCAGAACTACTGCTACTTGAAAACATTTCAAACTGTTTGAGCTAAAATGCAAATCAGCTAGGCAAAGCCTAGAGCTTGTGTAATCCTCAAAACAACTCATCACTGGTGTGTAGTTTGGATTTCTAGAGGAAACAAACTACTGATCGTTTCAATATCCCAAGACTAGAACTTTTGGACGATTTTACTCCTGAAAGGGGCGACAAGCAGCAAGTAAGATGAGCGCATTTTCGGAGTTCTTTGTTAGGTCACACTAAGTAAACTGTAAAAATCTCCCCCTCTCTTTTTCACTTCCCCCTATTTTGGTGAAAATAACTTCGACTGGTGCATGCGCAAAAGCGCATAGGGTTCAGAATCCAAGAACATACAATATTTATGAATTTCACTTTTATTTATATAGATAATTCTCAATAACATTTTTTTATAACTAAAGACAGGCAAAATCAAATGAAGCAAAAAGGATATGTATAAATACTGAGTTTATTGCTGAAAATCAGATATTATAAACAAATATACTGATCACTCACTTATGCGGGGATGCAGGGAACAGCGAAAAAAATTCACATAAGTAAGAAACGTGCATAAGTGAAAAACCACAAAAGGGAGCTTAAAAGTGAAACATCAATACAGTGTACATATATTGTTAATTAATACTATATATATACTACTGAAAAATGTAAATAAGATTAGTTTCGAAATGCACAAATACATGTATAACTTCCATTAATTATTTTTTTAAGAACACAAAGAAAATGGAAATGCTTACATACCTAAATTTCATTTTACTTCTATTATTCTCTCACAAAATAATTTACATTCGAGGATTTTTTTTGTTTTAAAAAGTTTCAAAAAGTGTCTTTTCAAGTTCATCAAGATGTGAAAAATTTCCTTCACTTCCATAATTGAACTGAAAATAGTCATGCAGAGTTTCTAATGCTTCTAACGCAACTGTGCTAGTTGGGGGAACTTTTACCACATCTTCTTCACCACCAATTATTTCCGCTGCAAATCTTCTTCGTTTATGTCATTTTCACAATTTCCACTTTCATTTTCTGGCTCCTCACATTCAATTTCTGCAGGAAACGAAAATCCTGATTTCTTAAAGCAGCTTTTAATATACTTCTCGGTGATGTTTCTTCATGATGAGCACAACATATAGAATTGCATCAAGGATGGTAACTTGCTTCAATTAGTCTTTCATTGTACGTTTTGTTTCTGACGCAGTCGGAAACAGATTAAATTTTTCTGTACTGCACTTTCACACAACGAATTCAAAGGTTGAATCTTGCTCATGCAATTTGCTGGAAAAAACACCACTTTCGTGTAGTTGAAAGATCTTGTGGGTGAGCAGGACACTGATTCATGAATAAGAGAACTTTCTGTTTTTCTTTTTCCATCTTCCTGTCTAATTTATGAAGGAAATCCAAGAAAATGTGCAATGTCATCCATGCCGTTTTGTTGCTAGAGTAATCACAAGGAAGCTTCTTCACGTTCTTAAAGCAGAGAGGGGGTTTTTTCATCTGCCAATGACCAATGGCAGGAATTTTTCTGAAACATCAGCATTGCAACATAACAAGACAGTTAGTCTTTCTTTACTTTTTTTCCCACCATGACATGGTTCTCCCTTGAATGTTAAAGTTCTGTTGGGCATCAGTTTATAAAAAAGTCCAATTTCGCCACAATGGGGAACTTCAGCATTTTTTTTTTATTTTTTAAATCTATTTAAAATGCTTTGAAACAAACAATATTTTTAAAAAAATTCTAGACAGTTGTTTTTGTTAAATTTGCAATCAAAGTTCGCCTCTCAGAAAACACGGGGAAAACGATCCATTTTGTGCGAAACGGGTCTGGCGTCAAAGTTGCCAGACAGAGGAGACACACTCTTCCTTCCCGTTCGCGCTCTATAGAGATTCTCTTTTTTCTATATTCTCCGACTATTGCATCAGATAAAATGTCGGAAAGATACAAGTATTGTATTGATCCTAAAAGTCGTAATACAACTGTAACGGCACCCAATAAATTATTTATCAATGTGCCAAAAAATTATGTTATTCGCAAAAAGTGGTGTAAAGCAATGAAGAGAGATCCGGAATTATCAGAAAGCAGTGTTCGTCATGTCTGTGGAGATCATTTTGATGCGAGTTATTAATCTGTATTATAAATATTAAAATTGTATATCACGAAGCACAGTAAATTCAGAATTTGATACCTTTTTTGTTTTTAAAAGAAGTAGAAGGTGAGGTTAGCAGCAAAAAAAAAAAAAAAAGATATTTTAAAGCAAATAGTTAAATTTAATTAGTTTTTTCCCATTTGATTACCCTTTGAGGGACCATTGCCCCTCAAAGGGTAAAAATATAGAAGATCCCACCTTCTTAAAGAATCTTTTTTTTTTAAAAAAAAATAACTTGCTCATGTTATTTTATAGCATAAATTTTTTCAATGGATATACGAATGTTTCTTATATTTTTTTAAAAAATTACCAGTACTATTGAAAATTAACAAGAATATCTTAAAAATTAGTTTAAATTTACGACTTTTTTGATAATAAAATTCGTTTTCATTTGTATAGTTCAACAAAATAATTCGCAGAATTAACTTTTGATGCAAAATAAATTCTTTATATTCAATGAATGCATTAAAATCAAAATTAGTCTTCAAAAATTAAGTTTGGTCATCAATTATTATAGTTGAGAAAAAGTGGGATAAAATTATCTCATCCTGCATCTCGAGTTTGTTGATGGCAGCACTTAAATTCCTAGATCATTCGCATTTGGTCTGGTTTGAATATTATTATAAATTTATATAGTTTTTTATATAATTCAAAAATTAACTAACATAATGAAAAAAGCTTACTTTGCAGTAAAAAAGGCTTACTACTTACAGATACTTTGCTCGTATCTTTTCTTTCCTTTTTATTTGCAATTTATGAAAGTGGTTACAGTTTTATCATTTTTAATTTTTTAGTGTATTTCTTTATATAAGTTATTTTTACCAGATTTTATATTAATTAGTATAAAATAGTATTTTAAAATTAATACTTGTACAAAGTAAATAATTTATATAGTAAAATAAAGTGTAGTAAAATAAAACTATATAAAATAAAATTAATTTTTAAAAGACACAGGTGTGTTTTTAAAAAAATGCCGTACCCGAAATTATTTTGAACGGAACTTCTGAAATAAATAAATTCCTTTTTTTTTTTCTGTAGGCATACGAAATTTAATACATCATGCAAAATCAGGTTCCTATCTTTTCGTTCTTCCTTGTGCAACAGAAATCGCAGCGTCTTCTCGGAATGCCTGGGAGCCCCTCTGCAATTTATTGTTGCTTGATGGTTTCGAAAACCTATCCGTTTTCCTAAGGCGAAGCCTTTTCTGTATAGTATAGGGCCCTGTTCCTGTATCTGAATGCATTCAAGGGAAAATCAAAACAACTTTTCTTATGAGATAATTTACGAGCCGGCGTTTTGTGTCCGGTTTCTTAGTCGGAACTGAATAATTACAGATGTGTACTGACAAAACATTTGTGTTACTTCCCTTGTAATAAAATAAGTAAGCAATCAGAATTTTACTGATAAAGTCCAAGACAACTCAAGAATGTTATACAGTGGAAGCTATGGATGGTATTCTTCCGCCGAGTGAAATAGTCCTGCAATTATTCTAATGTATTTTAAAAGCAATTGACATATTTGAACAGAATTTCGCTTTAAATGCCAATAACCTATATTCTCTGCAATAAAAATCTATTTTCAGAACGTATGTTATTTAATTTAATAAATCTTTTTTTCCCGCCTTACGTCTGAAATTACGTCAGTTCCAAAACGACCTTGAGCATTGGGGGAAAAGGCTTTTTTTTCTGTCTTTTCGGAGTTTACATTTTGGCGAGTAATCTCTCTTGGTGCTCGCGTGATTATGGTTACTCAGAAAATGTAACAGAATTTATTGCTCTTAATTTCTTTTTATCATTTTTATATGGTAGCAACTTCTAAAATATCGCTGCTTTTGAAATTATTGATTTTATCTTTTTTCAGTATTTGCATCATTTTTTGTACATATATATACAGTGGCGAATCCAGGGGGGGGCTATCGGGCTAAACTAATGTTAAACTCCAGATTTAACGGATTTATTTGTGCGCAAGTTTATCCAAAAAATATTTGCATACAATGAAAAATATTATAAGAGTGTTAAGAAAAATATTTAAAATAGGATATGAAGCTTTCAGTTATGCTGTATAATATAAAGCATTAAATGTACATACCTTAACTTCTCAAAACTCCACATTAGAAGAGTGAAAAAAATAAGTTTTACTGAATATATAATTTAAAATTTGAGTTGTAATTCGATTATTATTCTAGCATTATTCATTGTAAATATTTTAGTTTTTTTTTGTTAAATTTCCTTTTAATTATTAAAAAATTTATGCATCCTTTATTTCAAGATAACAACATGAAAGCATGGCTGGTGTAATCAATTCTTTTTTTTTTCTTTTTTTCATAGAATCTTCTGCTGTATAGAATTTTAAGAATAGTGTCAAGTTCTACTATTGATATTTCTCAGGTTTCCTTTAATTAATAATGCACAAATTATGTACTTAAAAACAATGTATTAGTAAAAAAAAAATCGATCCCAGCAACTTTCTCTTTTTTCTTTGAGAACGAAACGTTGGCGCACACGAAGCAAAGAAAAGCTACTTCTGGTTGTTGGCGAATTCTAAAAAAAAGTAACCCCAAAACGCGTAGAAATACCAACTACGTCATTCATCGGTGCAGCACCAGAAGCATACCGTAATCTCTGTTAGCTTCTTGGCCTGTCTTTGAGTATAGAAAGTGAGTAGCTTGCTTTGTTCTGAAGCTTTCAAAGAGATCCATAAAAATACTACAGAATAGTGTGTCACATTTGAGTGCTGATTGTTGGAGAATCTGTTGCATTCAGAGAGATACACATTCTTTCAAGGCATGAAGCTAAAAACTTCACTTTTAAAATGTTAGCTGGTACAAATGCCTTGATTAAGCCTAAGCAGAGTACAGAACTAGCGAAAGAGAAGTATGCAAAGGAAGGCACCCCCCTGTCAGAATCTACTCTGCCAGTGAGAGTGTGTTTTGGATTGCATCACGATTCCTGCTATTTCAGTGCATCTTTCGCTCTCAATACTTAAATAAATAAATTTTTCTGTAAAATTTCACTTGCATATTTGAAATTAGAATAATTTTTTCTACAAATACGGATGGCTTTCACGTGTTTTTAAAAAATGCTGAAGTTCCCCATTGTAGATGTTTTTTGGTTTGTATCCGTTTACTAAAATAGCCAAGTCTTCTTTCCATTGTTCTGCAGTTCCTTCATTAACACTCGTACTTCCCCCAGAAAAGACACAAGTTGCCAAGCCAGGCCTATTTTTGAATTTTTCAACCCATCCATGTGATGCAGAAAAGTTTTCCATTTCAAAACTCTTTGACAACTGTATGTCCTTCTCCATTAGAAGCTTAATGTTAACAGAAATGTTCCTGGCATGAGCTTCTTTAAACCATAGCACCAAAACTTTCTCAAATTCTAAAACTCTCTGCCTTGAATTTCACATTCTCGAATGAGCTACTATTATCGCCTCCCGATTTTTTAAAATCCCTCTCAATGTCGTTTCTAAGACATTAAAATGCCTCGCTAAAGCTTTTTTCAAGGTGCAAGGATTTTCTTTGAATTTTTTAATAACATCCACTTTTTCTTTGAATTTTTAATAACATCCATTTTAAACAAAAGGGACAATTTTGTTCTTTTAGCCATTTCAAAATGTAACCATCTAACCAAAACTCAAATAATAATAAATAACATCCATTTTAAACAAAAGGGACAATTTTGTTCTTTTCCCCATTAAAAACGTAACCATCAAACAAAAAAAGATGGTTCTTTTATTAGTGATCAATGCCATGTGGTACGTACCATAATCTCCAATTAGCTGCTGTATAAATATGACTTTTACTGACGTCAATCACAAGAACCCCCACGTACACCCCATGTATAAGGTAGAGGAATGCATTCCTGGAATCTGAATAATAAGGGAAGGGCAAGGGAATGCATTCCTAGAAGCACAACAAAAAAGGGTTTTTGTTCAGCTGAAAAAAAAAAACATTCTGAAATAAGAAAATGTATTCAATGCGCATAAATGATAGGTGCTTTTTTAGTGCGGCGCATAAATAAATAAGAGATCATTGTTTTCCTTATATCCCTGGCCGGGACAACGAAAAAAAATGTGCATAAAAGAGTATGTATAAGTGAGAGGTCACTGTATTCTTACTTTAAAATTTCAATGGTATTTAGATATTATTTAACAGTTCAATAACTAATTTTCTTCTGTTACACATCCATAATGTAATAAAATAGTTAATATTTTTTTATTGAAATAGTTGCATTTTTATTTTTACTAAATAGCATGAAGAAACAGCAAAGAACAAAATTTGTATAAATGCCCATCCTTTATTTAAGCTCCTTTTTTTATAAATAATGAAGAATAATTATAAGTACTTTTACAAAATGATCAGTATTATATTAGATTAAATCTCTCAAATGAAATTATATTTGATATCAAAAATGAAGGAAGAGAAATATCCTGATTAAGTTATTCCAGGCAAAGGCCTGAGAACATGCACATTTGAGGAAGTTCATCAGCTTTTTCATTGAAATTTCTAATAACACAAGTCCGATATGAAAAATTATCTTAAAAATAATAATTTTTTTAGTGATCTTGGGATGTTAATTACTGGAAAAATTTAAAAATTCCATCTCTTACAGTTTTACCACAAATCACAAGTGTACAAATTTTGTATATTTAAGAGCAACGTAATATTATTTGTATTAACTTATCAAACATATTTAGAGATTTCTAAATAATAATTTGCTCTATATAAATTTTATCCAAGAAAGAACAATCTATTATTTATTTAAGATTTTCTTCTAAATTGGTAAACTGTTAAACACAACAGTAAAGCCAGAAGAAACAAGTCAGAAACTGGATCACTCGCCTGTTGGTTTCATGTCTTATCTTCCCCTCCATCAATCTCCTTCCTGCCGTTTTTCCTATTCCCTCATTAGTCTTTCTTAGTTTAGTATGCTTGTATATAATTATGAGCTTTGAGTATAAGAGCTTTTTACTTTTAGTTTGTATAGTGGTCCAAAGAAATGGCTTCCAGAGGATATGTTACTTCACCAGATTATTTCTGAAATATCTTTGGTTATTATGCAGTAAAGAAACATTTCAGATTTTGTGGGAAAGTTATTTTAGCATGAAAATGGGGGATAAAGACAAATCTTGGGTCCCATATAAAGTTTCTTTGGTCTGTGTAGAAGAATTAAGGCAATAGTTACAAGGTTAAAAAAAAAAAAAAAAACACTTTTTTGGTTTAGTTTACCAATGGTTTGAACAGTCTGAAAATCACACTAATGATTGCTATTTTTGAACATGAAACCTTTCTATCTTGAGAACAAAAAGATATTTTGTTTAACATCCCATCTACCAGACATCCTATCGCTCATGAACGTGGTATACTAGTCCATTCCCTTCAGATATATTGAAAAATAATACTTCATATAAAATTGAGCCTTATGAAACAATTTGTTAAGACATGCCCAAAAGAAGAATAATGTTTCAAACACCTTTATAAATAGTTCCCAGGTGAAATATAAAAGTGATATAAAGAAAAAAAATAGTATACACAGTAAAAGCTTAACTAACCGGCATGCTCGGGAAACGTCGATTTCCAGATATCTGAAAAGTCCAGATAGTTGAGTGCGATGGGAAAAATGGGGGAGATTGTAATTTTTTTTTTTTTTTGTCGATTTCGTTTCTTCAGTGGAAGGTGACGAACATTTTTTTTCTTTGGTTATCACTTTTGTTTTTGAACCCCTCCCCCCGTAAAACAAGTCTGTGTACATCACTGTACTGTATATTGCTTTTTTTTCCTTCTACGCCCCTCCGTGTGGAGTAGATGTTGCATTCCAGAAATAAATTGCCCGCGTGAATGGAACAGTGCAGGCGTGCTAAATTCTGGCACTCTGATGTAAAATTTTTAGAAAAACTTATTTTCTAATTTTTCTGGTTAGTTGAGCTCTCCGGATACTTGAATGCCGGATAATCGAGAATTTATTGTACAATGCATGCAAAATCAAGAAATGTACAATATGGACTTAGATAATAGTCCTCTTCAGTGATGATTAGAGATGAAGAAATTTTTAATAAATCTTCATATGGAGAGAGAGTCAAATAGTGTGACCAGCAATGACACAAACTAAATTTCATTAATATATCTGTAGGGTTGCCAAATGTTCCGTATATATGGGACTGTCACTGTATTTCACTACTCAGTCCTGTATTACTATTTGTCCCATTTTCTCCCTAAAAAAGCAATTTCTATTTGTCATTTTAAATTTAAGATGACTTTCCTTCAATTTTATAATTATGTGAAAGAAGAAAATGATATAATTAAAATCAGGAATGGCGATAGAGTTTGCTGGAAGGGGGACTAGTGTAATGAAATTGGTCTCAAATTTTCACCAGATTCTTATTTATCAACTACAGTTGAATACCCCGTACAAAAATTTCACCAACGGGATACAAAAAGTTTCCCCGGTCCCCCCTCTGGACCCACCCCCGATTAAGATAATAAAATCAACTTTAAATATTAGCATGCTAAAAAGGATTTAGCCTTGCATCTTTTTTTTTATTATTCTACGTGTTCATTTTATTAGATTCCTTAAACTTGATTGATTTTTAAAATCAGAGTAAATTAAAACCATTATCTAGACACTTTTTTTCATGTTTTGTTTATTTAGCACTTAAACGACTCGTATCAAGCTTGGCAATTATGGCAAACCTATATATCTATAATGCTATAGAGAAGACTCACTCATCACTCCAACCTTTCTCTTCCCCCCCTCCACGACTTTGAAATCTTGGCTATTACAAGAATGCCATTTACAGCCACAACAACCTCATTTTCAGCATGAAGGTCTGCTATAAGATTCATAAAGCTGTACATGGTAGCCACTATCTTTATTACCTGGGTAATTCTGGAATCATTTAATCATCAATTTCTCAAGTAGGGTAGATGTCCCACTTTTGGCCACTGCACCAGTTTTGGCCACATTGGATCTGTTTTTCCAATAATTAACCAGTAATTTCAAATTAACTAATAAGAAGCATTCCAATACTTTAAACAATCCTTATTTTACTATTTTCAATCCAGATTGGTTCATTTTTCTCAAACATGTGATTTGTAAAAAAATTAAATGCATGATCATGTATTATATACTCACAACTGTTAAGGAACAAGTATTTGCAGTTTTTCATCATCAAGCTCTCAGAATTTAATGATTAATCTAAAACTGATTACCCTTAGGGTTTATGAGCTTTCTTTTTATTCTGATTTCATATCAAAATTAATTATTTTTGAGATCAAATGGGTGGTAGCCAAAACTGGTACTTTAAATTTACTATATATATGCCAGTTTTGGACATGCAGGTGGCCAAAAGTGGAACACTACATGTTCCAGTTTTGGCCACATAACTTCATTGTGTTTTTAGCCATTACATAAATTTAAGAATATCTGGATGAAATAAAATCTACTAATTTAGTTTTGTTTCTCAAATAAAATCAACTAACTTAATTTTATTTCTAAAATAAAAGCAACTGATTTAGTTTTGTTTCTAAAATAAAAAGTAGCTGATATAGCTTTGTTTCTGAAATAAAAGTAACTGATTTAGTTTTGTTTCCAAATAGAAGTAACTGATTTAGTTTTGTTTTCATTTACATAGAGTAATGGCTCCAATTAAAAATAAGAAGGCAGGTAGCATTTCCATAAAAAGATTTTGCTACTCACCATCTGGAGTTGGCAATGCAGTTAAGGCCATTCAAAATGGAATTATCAAAGAGATCTTCATGTTGAATGTTTACTTCGCATTTATGTTAAAAAATTTCAACTTGAGGAACCAGACTCGAATGATGAGGACTATTCCTTTATATGCATGGATTGCTCTAATTTTAAAAATGATTCTGATGAATTTGATTAATGTTGCAATTAAAAATATTTGTGGATATTGTTAGAGAGCAAATTAATAAAAATTCTTGATTTGTAAAATTTTTTTTAAAAAAAATCTATGCTTTTGCAATGCAAGTTTATTCTCCCCATTTTTTGTTTCATATTTTATCAAAAAAAAGTTATGCAAGTGTATACAGTTTGTATTTTATCAAACCAAATTGAATTATTGTTTTCTGCATTCCTGTTTTTTTTAAAAAAAACTGAAATCTACAGGTAAATTTTAGGCTTAGGTAAATTTTATTACATATCTTTATAAATTCATAAAAAAAATCACATCTTAACAAAAAGTACTAAAATACACATTGCATAAAAATTATTTTTGCTTAAAATTCATTAAAATGTCTGTTAAAAATATAATATTAGTGTGGCCAAAACTGGTGCATAGAGGTGGCCAAAACCAATTCAGTGCAAATTGAGTAATTTATTTAAAAATTCATAACTCAAAAATCTGAAATATTCTTCAGAAAAATGTCATAACTAGCAGAAAGCCAATAAAATTTGCTAAAGAATAGTATAAGTATGATTTAATCTGCTTTAAACAGTCATCCAGTGTGAAATTTCCATTTCAAATTTTCTCTTAATGTGGCCAAAACTAGCACATCAACCCTACAATTTACCGTGTCAAAAATCAATTATTACACATTCTCTGTTATTTTGATTTAAAATATTCCTCGGAAATATAAATGAATAATATGGGAATGAATGCTGTAGTTCAAAGAAATTTGTGACAAAAAGTAGTTATGAACACCCAACATAAGAAACTAGGCACGTTTGTCATAACTGTAATTTAGAAGAAAAAATACTTGATGATATTTCATAATCTTCAAGTTTTTGAATACCTCAATTTGATATATAGTAATCACATCTGTAGTTTTTATATGTGGTTAAGCTCCCTAAAAACACAATCATATTTTACTTTTTTTGTACTACTTGCTTTTATTATTACTAATTAATGTGTTACTGAAATTTAACAAACACACATATTCAGGTTTTAGAGAATACAATATTTATTTTTATAATGAAAACAGAACTTTAGATTTTTAAGTTGCTAATTAAAGGTTTCTTTTTAAAAAGAACTTTTACCTGCATTATTATGCCTTACAGGTCTAATATCGTGACAATAGGAAAATTTTAGTAATGATTCATTAAATATCAAAAAACAAGAAAAAGGAGCAATTTTTGAATGAATAAGAAACTGAGTGATATAAAATATCCCTAAAAAATATTAACTAAATTTTAAAACAACTCTTGAAATATAAAATTTAGAATTCTGATGCTTTTATATATAACTCTTAAGCAATAACTCACTTTTTATGATTATTTGTAAGGTTTTTAAATTTTAGAATTCAAATTTTCAATTTCTTGTTAAGTTTTTCTAAATATTCTGTCATACTACCACATGGTATATTTTCAATCTAACTTTAAGCATTAACTAGAACTGTGTATGAAATATTAGATAATAAGACAATGCACATTTTTTCAGCAAGAAATTGAAGACTCGTCATTCTCCAGATGAAGAAGAAAGGAGCCCAAGAAGGGCCGAGAAAGGCAAGTTAATATTTTTACCTTAGATGAGAGTTGGATAATTTTCAAAATATATTTCTGGGTAAGACTTAAGTTTGATGTGCGGTTTGGTAATTATATAAAGGGAACCGAGTATACGAAATGTCTCATCATTTATTTTTAAGATCATAATTCTTCTAGACTAATCAAAAACATAAAATTTAACACCTCTTCTTCTAATTAATTTAGTTTAATATTTTAAGAAATTAAAAAATCAGTTTAAATATTTTTTGAGATTAAAAATATTTTTAAAATTGAAATGTCTGAAAATTTAAAACATTCATAACTTATTAAATTTAGTAAAATAGGTAACTTAGATTTTAACTTATCTAAAAGGTGCAACAGTTGAAACTTAGGGACTCCAAAAATCATTAACAGCTTTTTAAATAGTAATTGTACCTTCTGTAATCCTTCCTTTTCCCCACAGTTGTGTAAACAGCTTTTAAAAATACAAACAGTTCTACAAAGAGAAGAACGCGCTAAAATGAAAACAAAAAACAACTTATTCCATGGAGTACCCGCCCCCCGCAGGGGGGAGTTTTATATTCATGCGGAGCCAGTGAGCTGCCATCTTGCAACAACAACAACATGCGTCTTGCTCGAATTATTATAATTCCGACTATTGTTGCACTCAAATTAGATAACTGAATTGTCGTGTGTTTTATCTCCTTTAAGCAAAAGAAAAATAATAAAATCTTTTTAACAAACAAACCCCATTTAAATCTCTGTTTTAAAATATATTTCATTTTTCAAATTGCTGACTCGCGGTTGCGTAAATATTATTTTGCTAAATATAATTCTAAAAATAGCTTTTTACCAAAAAAAAAGTAGCCGACCCCTGCCGTTAAGAATCCTGCTATCATTTTGGGGTCTATTCTGGTACCCCCGGTTGGGTTGGGAGACGTCACTTTTCCCGTTGTTAACGTGGTCGTCCAAAAGTTTTTTGCGTCGACTTCCAACACTAGATGTCGCTGATCGCAACTCGGCGAAAGCGATTTGCCTACGTATCTTGTTGCCCTGCATTGCCTTCTCAGAGTTAAAAAAACGTTGTACGCATGCGCTCTGACTGAATCTTGGAAAATTTTCTCTGTACATAACGTTGACGATATCATCAGAGCGCATGCGTATTACTATGTGGTTGTAATCGTATATGGGTAATTTCGTTTACGCGTGAATAAGCAAAGAGGGGTGGGTGAATAAGCTCCTATTACAAACCGTTAAACATGTTTCCTTATCGCAAACAAAATAATAGTAGGATGCTTTACGGCAGGTTCGGCTACTTTTTTTTTCGTAAAAAGCTATTTTTAGAATTATATTTATCAAAATAAAATTTTTGAGACCGGAAGTCTGCAACTCGAACTGTGAAATATGCATTTTGAAAATTGAGTCTAAAATATTTTTTTTTGCTAAAATTTATTTAATTTTTCTTTTTTTAAGTTAACAAAATACACTGCAATTCAATTATCTATTTTGAATTTTACAATAGCCGTAATTATAATCATAAGATATAATTATTAAAGTAAAAATAAGTGATTTAAAACATTCTTACATATAAATTATCATTTTTCTTTCGTCAGGCAGTATGCTTGGACTTCAAATATTTTATATGCTTAGTTTGTATGAACAATAAAATTAAAATATATACTTAACAAAAAAGAACAATATCAAAATTCTAATGAGATTTTGTTGCTGAATTGAAGTTTTCATGACACCATGTGAAGATTTTTTTATCGTAGTTAAATTTAATTTAATTTTTTTATACGTATATTATTTACTAACATAAAAAGAGTCGCAATTATGCCTTGAAAGAACCATGCTTTACAGAAAATACTTGAAAGAAAATTGGAATTTCAAATCAATCCACATGTTGCCGGAATATAGAATTCAGAAAATTGGAAGGCACGCACGTTTCCCAGGTATTCTATTGAAACCCAAATGACAAAGCGGCAAAGTATGAAAGAAATCGTCCATTCGATTTTATAAGAAATAAAATTAAGTGCAAATCAGAATAAAATTTTATCCTTGATTGATGTAACATGTAGGTTCACATTTTATTTTGTTTTCTTTACTAAAAACAACAAAAACTTCAATATGTGTAACTTTCAATTTACTTTACGTATTTTGAATAAAAGATTTTTTTGGCATTTTTATTTTTCAAAATAACATTTGCATTTTTGAGGCATTCACGTCTTGTAAATAATAGAGCCTTATGATCTTTTTCATACTTTGCCTAAATAGCATTTGCCATTCTATAGAATGGCTAGGTATTATATACAATGCCTATGGAAAGTATATAATAATTATCATATTTCATTCTTTGCCTAAAAATGCCCGGCGTTTCATACATTGTCAGTAAAACCTATAAGAAATAGAAAAGTGTCGTTTTCATTCTGGATTAGCATACATAATATAAATAAAGAAACCCAATTCCACTGAAGATCCGTCGTGTATGGGGCCTGTTGCACGCTAAATCATACGTAGTGGCCAAACGTCCTCACGTTGGTGTGGCGTGGAAGTTTGGAGAGGGGGTGCCAGCTCAGGTGTCGTCCTCGTCATCTGACCGTGGTTCAAAATTACGAGGTCCGTCCCAAAATAGCCCTCGTGTTGCTTCAAAACGGGACGTTAATATAACTAAACTAAACTAAACCTATCGAATTAAATATGATGCATAGATGATAGGCCAGGAAGGAGAGACGTGAATAATCTCTGATAAGTTAGAACCATGACTGTCTAAAATCCAAAATATTATTGTTTCATTTTTTTCCATCTAAAACGTATTTCTGTTCTGCATACTTCTCAAAATCATGTAATATAAATGAGAGTAAAAAAAAAGGACTTAAATATGCAACAATATTTAACTCTGACAAAAAAAATTAATTTACGACATAAAAGCAAATTAAATTCCAAATCATTTTAATGCTGTCTTTTCATTCAATTGAATTCCTTGAAAGTACAACCTGAAGCTGATAATTTTATTTTCATAGGATTCGCTAACAACATGACACATATCTGACTTGATATCATTAAATATTATCAATAATGAAATAAGCAGAAATAGTTAAGAAACATATTTAAATTATGTAATTAAATTCAAAATTATAAAAGAAAATTACGAACTGTTTTACTGCTACAATTTTCAGTAAAAGCATTTATAAAAAATTAAAATTAATATCCTTATTCTATTCTTTACTTGCAAGCCAACTTTTTTACTGTTTTGTTTACGAAGTATATAAGGAGAAAGTCTTGTGTGTGCAATCGTCAAAAAATTCGAACTCGAGATGTTGACGAATCTCCACGTTTAAGACCTCCCCGAGTCAAAAAAACACAATTTTGGTATCATGTCTGTCTGTGAACACGATAACTCAAAAACGGTTAGATCGAGAGCGATGAAATTTGGTATTTGATCTTTACACACAATTTGTAGGTTTCTATTCAAATTTTGTACAAATCCGTCCGCGGGAAGTCTGTCTGTCCGTGTTCATGTGAATACGATAAGTCTAAAACTTAAATAGCTAGATGGATAAAATTTGGTATACAGTTTTATCAACCGAAATGTAGGCCCGTAGCAAATTTTGGATCAAATCAGTTACAGGGTTGACTGTCTGTTGGTCAGTATAATAGCATACTTTTTAACACAATAACTCCTAAACGCTATGACTTAGATAAACAAAAATTGGTGTGAGGTCAGCTAACATTAGTTACAGATCCGCTACCAATTTTTGTTTCAATCGGTTAATAAAAAGGCGTTCAAATTGCATATTTGGTTTTCTTCGCCATACTATGACGCAAAATAAAAAAAGTCTTCAGGCTCTTTTAAATAAGCTTCGATTGCACGCAATTCGCTTATACACGATGCAATGTATTAAAAACACAAACATTGCCTGTTATAAGTATAGATTAAAAATTGACCTCATTGTTTTCTGTGTAATAATGACTTTTGCTTATTACAGATATTCAAAGCAAACACTTATGCATGCCATGCATTACAATTAGCAATACATACTTTTTCTGATAGTGTCATTGAGGTCCTGAAATGTACCTATTTTTAATTTCATCTAAATCTTAAATTTTTGCTTTTCTAAACTTGAATGAATCGTTAAAACTTTTCTTATTGCATATTAATTTTTAAAAGGCATCGTGTGAATCTATATTTTACTTAGTGATGTGGAGTGAGAAAATACTCAGCGCATAGGTGAATATGTTTTGGGTCAATGCCTAAAAACTGGGTATTTGCTAATAAAAGGATGTGTGTGTGTGTGAATGGGATTAAAAATGAAAAACATAAAATTTATAAATACCCCAAAACTGAATATTTTGCAAAGATAAGTATTTGTTAATGGTGATTCAAAATAAAATTTATAAATACTTAAAAATTGGGTTTTTGGTTATAAAAACTCATTTTGAATGGCAATTCCAAAACAAATTTATAAATATCCTGAAACTGAATATTTTTCAAAAAAGTTACTGATGATTCAAAATGAAACATATATAATACATAGTTTAGAAAATAAAATTTTGACATTTTTATTAAAAAAACAATTGCTATTAGGGCTGAGAAAATACCCAATTGCCGTGTTCGAAATTTTGATATATCTCGCTCTACAAACCAAACCTGCACTACTATGCGTTGGTGTGAAATGGAAGTTTGGAGAATTGCGTCACAGCTCAGGTGTTCTCGTCATCTGGTCAGCATTTAAAATTACGAGGTCCTTTCAAAAACCGCCCTCTTGTAGCTTAAAAACTTGACATTAATCTAATATAATACAACGCAATAATAGAGAGTGGACACAGACTAAGTTCGAAACTCCAACATTATGACATTCAGGGCCGTCTTAACAAATCTCAGCGCCCTGGGCTGGAGTTAATTAACGCCCCATCAGAATCGTTACTACGAATTTGAACGCCTGAGGCCTTCAGGAAAAGAAAATAAAAAAATACCTACCTATAAAGAAAATACTTATCAAATAAAATAATTTGAGACCAAAAAGAGAGAGAGAGAGAAAAAAGTCACTTGTTCTCTCTGATTAACACCTTAAAGTTCATATAATATAAATTTGAACTTTTTCATATTTAAAATTATAATCGAATAATTTCTAGTTCAGATCCCGTTGGTTTGGTGCAGAAGTTTGGAGAGGGAGGTGCCAGCTCAGGTGTTGTCCTCATTATCTGACCGCGGTTCAAAATCACTAGGTCCATCCCAAAATAGCCATCATGTTGCTTCAAAAAGGGGCGTTAATATAACTAAACTAAACTCTGGTACAGAACTAAAATACTAAATAAAATCAGTGTAGTAAATTTGGCGTCTTTGGATCATTGTCGTCTCTGGGCTCTAGCCCAATAAGCCCATTGGATAAGACAGCTCTGATTACATTGATGTTCTTTTATCTTGTAATTTCAATTATTTTTTGTGAAAACTTCAGAAGCGATACTATCTAAATGATTTTCATTGATTTGAAATTTGCATGCAGTAACTTTTAGTTATGGATGTAAAAGTTGGTTCAAAACTTTAAAATATAATAAAATTTTGAGATTCTAGAAATAATGGAGTTAGAATTTTTTTTCTTCCTTTAGCGTACAGTGTACTACTCCAAAGGTTAATGCATAAATGAAATTTCAAGCCTGTAGATGAAAAATTAAAAAAGTTATCCCATGTGCGGCATCCGGACAATACCGAATATTTCAACTAAAAAAAGAAGAAAAAATCACACAAATTTCACTTTAAAATGGTTGTCAAAGGGTAATAAAATATTGTAGAAGCCTTTTAAATGGTAAAAAAAAGGATTAAAAACAAGAAATTACTTGAAAAACAAAATTCACCACCGAGCTTCATTTTGGGAAGGACGATGATTTTCTCGTTTTTTTTTTTTTTTTTTTTTGGAAAAACTAAAAAAACTAAAATGATTCCATGCCAAAACGAAAAATTCTTGCAACGATTATATTTCTAAGAAAATCGAGAATCAAATTAAAAAAACAGCATGCAGTTTCGTCAATTATTGAATTAATAGGAGCTGTTCAAAGTTGGTGTCCGGTATAACGGATACCAGGTCTGAAGGGGGTTAAGACTTTACAGAATGAAATCCGAAGTCTCACAGAAACGAGACTCAAGTGTTCGAAAGATTCTCCCCAACTCAACCTTAACCTCCGCGAACCCTCCTTAGACTACGTATTTATATAAAACAATTTATGGCTTTCAGGAACCCAAGCGGTTCTCTACCGACCCTTAAGAAATTAAAGCCATATGCATACCTCGAAATTTCTTTATATGTCGCGCTACAAACCGAAACTAGATCACTATTCGTTGGTGTGGAGTGGAAGTTTGGCGAAGATGCGATTATTTATGGTGACAACTTCAGAAAATATTCTCTGAACGAATTTCATCGATTCATTGATGCCAAGTTGCAAGATGCAGCAACAAAAAG
Source organism: Araneus ventricosus (assembly GCA_013235015.1). Classification (NCBI taxonomy): domain Eukaryota; kingdom Metazoa; phylum Arthropoda; class Arachnida; order Araneae; family Araneidae; genus Araneus; species Araneus ventricosus. The sequence continues at coordinate 793,154 of BGPR01000054.1, read as the reverse complement.
TTTAAATAATATTTCGCTACATTTTGACTCAAAATTTTAAAATGTAATCAAATTTTGAGATTCTAAAAGTATTGCGCTGAAATTAGATAAATTCTGGAAATAATGACATCAAACAATTAAATGTAGAATTAAAATAAGCTCGGTTATGATGCTTTTCATAAAAATGTCATAGGTTTTCGCTTTTCTTTAAAAATATATAAATAGAGAGAGTATACTTATTCTATTCTCCTTTCAGTTTTGGTAGATTCATTCGAGTCCACAAAAAATAAGTGAAAATTTAATATTCGCATAATTGATGTATGTTTAATTTTTAAACACAGCACGAAATGACCCATATTAAAAATGAAATGTAAATATTGTTATTTTCTAGCAAATGAAAAAAAATATTCCAGAAATGTTTACTGTATTTAAAAATATGGAGAATTTAAAAAATTGTATTTGTGTGTGTGTGATAATTTTAGTATGATTGTAATCGTTCTTTAAGTTCTATCAAATGTTTATTTGCATGGAGAAGAATTTTGTGTTTCTGTCGCTGTGTTTATTTGTAAGCGCAATTCTTATTTCGATGATAAATATTTTCTTTCTTTTTCTTTTGAGTTTATTTTACAAGGGTAAAGTTATCGTTTGACACTTTCAATAAATAGCACGTTTTTTTCTTTCATTATTGTATCGCAACTTTGAAAAAGGGATGTGATTATTAGTTTCAATCAAGAAAATAATTTATATAAGTAGCCACAAATGCTAGAATAACTATCAAAAATAATCTTCTATACATTATATTTAATCAAATCTTTACATTGTTTAAATCAATAAATTTATTATTGATGATAATTACAAGAGCATAGACAGCGAGATAGGTGGAGTTAACTAACGTATATAATAAGAGCACTACAAAAGAAATCTGGTTATCGCAGTGCAGCAGCAGAAACGAAGGGATTCCCTTCTCTACAGCAGAAAAAAAAATGCAATAAACTTCCACCCGTAGAGGAACTGTTTAGCTTACACTCATGTCCATAAATTAAGGATAATGAAGTTCAGGCAAAGAAAGAGACAGAAGGAAAACAAATTTGACTTATTTGTAAAGTCTATTTATTAAACAAAAGGTAAAGTGCAAAACAGATGCTATATGTTTGACATAATTAATAAAAATTGCGATTTTTACTCCCTGGAGCAAATTTCAAAAAAGAACCTATTTACAAAAAACAGTATAACATGGTTAGTATGATGGTTAATACGGAGTATGTCTCCCGGACGATGCAATACAGGCCTTACAACGCCTAGGCATCTGAGTATCAAATTATCAATCTGATCTTGGGGAATATTACACCACTCATCAAGCAATGCCCTCCGAAGTTCCGGTAGACAGGTGGGAGGGGGTTGACGGGCTGCAATTCGTCGGCCAAGCATATCCCACACATGCTCTATTGGATTCAAGTGCGGTGAGTATGCTGGCCAATCCATACGCGTGATATCCTCCGATTGAAGGCATTCGTCTACAATGTTTGCACGGTGAGGACGGGCGTTGTCATCCATAAACAGAAATTCAGTACCCATGGCGCCCCGAAACAAACGTACATGTTGTTCCAGAATGACATCCCGATAGATGTGGCCTGTCATCATTACACTCTGAACATGCAGGTCGGTTCTGGAACCAAGAATAATTCCTCCCCAAACGAGCCATCATGCACCACCGTAACGGTGTCGTTCAATGGTGTTCTCTTGGTGGTAACGGGTACCTGGCGCTCTCCATATCAAAGTCCGGCGAGAATCAGACTGCAAACTAAACCTGGACTCTTCTGAAAACATCACACAAAACCACTGTTGCGGTGTCCACAATGCATGCTCTCTACTCCAGGCTAATCGCAGGCGACAGTGAGTTGCGGTAAGCGGAACACATCTGACAGGCCTACGAGAATATAGACCAATGTGCCCTAAGCGTCTGTACACGGTCTGCCTTGAAACTGTCGTACCGGTAGCGTAAGAGAGCTGACGAGACAGGTCTGATGCTGTGCTCCGTCTGTTTCTTTTGGCAGTAACTGTCAAATACCGGTCCTCATTCGGCATTGTAACTCGGGGGCGATCTGTGCTGTAACATCTACTCACATTACCATCATCTTGGAATCGTTGCCAAAGCCTGGAGATGACACTCTGGGCGATTCCAAGTTCCTCGGATACTTCCAGCTGGGTACGTCCACATTCTAGTCGTCCGATAATTCTACCACTTAAAAAATCATCCAAATGCTTCCTTTGTGCCATAACTATGCGGTTATTGCACTGAAAGGCTTTTAAAGCGCTTGTGAACAATTTTACTTCTTTGCCACCATTCCTTATATACCCCTCTCTTACACTCTCGTCATTGTGACGTACTATTCGCGCCATCTGGTGTGGTCTCCTGTAATTTGCATATTCTTCTTCAAGATGTGTGTGATAATTCTACAGGTGAAATTTTTATTTTAGAGTTCAATTTCTGTGTGATTCTGAATTATCCTTAATTTATGGACATGAGTGTACTTTCGACCTTGGAAAGAAGAATGCAATTACGCGGCAGCAGAGAGGGAAGGACTCTTCACGTTCTAAAGAGACCCAATCATTGTATTCAAAGGTTATCCGCATAGGGTTGCCGAATTACTATACACACAGGACAAAACATCGGTTTTCAAAAAAATTAGACGTTTTTCCATTAAAAAGAATCTTTAACTGTTGAGAAACTATTATTAAAACTCTTCAATTATATTTAATTTCTTCAAAAATGAACAAAATTAGCTTTTATTTCTGTGAAAGAGTCCAAGAGCATATCTAACCGGCACTTTGGGCGCCATCTATCTTCATCTTTACGTACTAAAAGAAATTAACGAAATTTAATGAATATTTTGGGTTTTTTTGATTTTTTAAAAATATTAAGAGAATTTTGGAGTTTCACACATTACTTATAGTGATATGTCGGACCATTTTGATAAAATTCTAGACTTCAAAAATACATATTAGCGGTACTGATATGATTTTGTTTAGTTCGCCTTTCTATCCATTACGTTAGGGGTCTATTCTGGTACCCCCGGTTGGGTTGGGAGACATCATTTTTACCGTTGTTAACGTGTGGAAAAAGTGACGTCTCCCAACCCAACCGGGGATACCAGAATAGACCCGATAGTTTGCGATAGGGAAACACGTGTGCAACAGTTGCAATGCACAAGTTGGAGGAATCAATGGAATCTTCAAAGCGGAAGTCCAAAAGTAATGCAAATAGAGTCAAGGCAACTGGCGCCACCTTCCTTGCATTGCAAGCTTGCTGCAAGTTCACCGTGACAAATAGCGTCACCTCCTTTGCAATGCAAATTTGCAAAACAAGCTTGATGCAAAGATAGCACAAAGAGATAATTATCTTCGTCTATTTTTTAAAAAAATATCCGATTTTTAATAGCATCTCCTAGACCGTCCTTCTTTTTACTAATTCAATAAATCAATGATAATTTGTAAAAAAAATAACTTTTTTATAAAAAAAAAATTTGAAACATTTTCCAACTTTTTACTAAAAGTTTTTACTTTAAAGAAAACTATATTGACTTTTTCTTAATGTTGAAATTTTAACATTTATAAACAAAATTAAACCTAAAAAACAGTCAATGTTTGTTGAAAAATAATAACTTATACACTTTGTCCCATTTTAAAGTAATTACTTTTGAACTCTAATTTCATAATTTATTCTACTAGCAAAACGTAGTTATTAGCGAAAATCGCTCTCTCTTTGACTTCAAATCGTATTCTCAACTCAAAAAATTAATGAAATCAAGAAAATAGTTTAAAATAAATTGTATACAATCGAATCGAACGATGTATTAGCGAAATTTATCTCCTCCTCGCAGAGGTGGATGAATGGTTAGCGCGTCTGTTTCGGAACCGTAGATCGCGAGTTCTATCCCGCGTTGCGTTCACACTCTGTTTCCGCTACAATTTGCAATGCATGCTTGCTGCAAGCCCGTCCCATGGTGACCTCGAAGTTTGCGTTAACTAGTTTCACCCTTGCACTCTTGTGTCAAATTTCTGAAGCTTCCAGATTTGCAGTGCAAGTCTGTTGCAAACTAAAATTGCTATCTAGGTTGTGCTAATAGATGGCGCATACGATTTAGTTTAAAATCTTTTCTTGATTTCATTAATTTTTTAAATTTTGTGTTGAGAATATGATTTGAAATCAAAGAGAGAGAGAGAGCGATTTTTGCTAATAACTACGTTTTGCTAGTAGAATAAATTATGAAATTAAGGTTCAAAAGTAATTACTTTTAAAATGAGACAAAAGTTATTAATTATTTTTCAACAAACTTTGACTGTTTTTTAGGTTTAATTTTGTTTATAAACGTTAAAATTTCAACATTAAGAAAAAGGCGATATAGTTTTCTTTAAAGTGCGAGTGCTATATTTAGTAAAAAGATGGAAAATGTTTCAAAATTTTTTTTATAAAGAAGTTACTTTTTCACAAATTATCATTGATTTATTGAATTAATAAAAAGAAGGACAGTCTAGGAGATGCTATTAAAAATCGGATGTTTTTTTAAAACAGAGACAAAGATTATCTCTTATTGTGCTATCATCTTTGCAGCAAGCTTGTTTTGCAATCTTCGTGTGAACTTGTCATGACAAATTCACAGCAAGCTTGCATTGCAAGGAGGGGTGGCGCTAGTTGTCACGGCGAACTTGTGGCAAACTCGTTTCACAAGCGAGGATGACGATTCTGCATTGTTAATTTGCAGCAGGTTTGCTTTAAGTTTGACGCGTCAAACTTGCCATGACAAGATATTATCAAGTAAAAATCAAACTTGCTGCAAACTTACGTGCTATCTGGGTAAATTCATGATAGCCACAAAGTGATCTGCGCCACTTCCAATTTAGAATCTACTGTTCATAAGTTATAGAAATCTCCTTTTCTGACTGACTAGCATTTTTGAACGATTTTACTCCGAAAAGGGGGTGACAGGCAATGAATAAGATCAGCGCATTTCCGGAGTTCTTTGTTAGGCTACGCTAAATAAAATATTAACATCTCCCCCCCTCCATTTTTCACTCCCCCTATTTTGATGAAAAATACCCCCCTGGCCGGGGCCGCGACGAGTATTCATTCTACTGGTTTTTCTCTCTAGGATGCCCTGCCCTGGCGCAGGCACAAAAGTGCAGAGGGTTTTGGAATGCAAGAATTTACAATTAATCTAGTCAACAAAGGGTTTGAAAAAAACATTAAATCGTATAGTTTTGAAAATTGGTACACTTGTGCGTGATGAGCTTCTGATGTACATTGTCATGTATCTGGCAACACCAGACAAAGTGCAAGTGAAGGGAAGAGATGTAGACCTGTTCCATGCTTCTCTTAAGCCTTCACGATGCTAACTTTTATGCTCTATCTAAATAAATACTAATTTATATCACATCAATGGTGATGTTCTTGATCATTAAGCATTGATATAAAATGATACGCCCCATGGGCTTCACATTCACCTCATACATATTAAATGTCTCCGGTCCTGGGGGTGAGCTCGTGCCGCCATCTTGGATTTCACCACCCCCTTTTTCAGTTGTTCTTGAATATCTCGAAACCTATTAAGTTTTCAAATTACAATTGATTTACCAAATTAAAGAGCGTAAAATTCCCTATAAAAGCATGTTTTTATTTTTGTTTTAACTTTATAATAGTTTCCGAGATAATGGATTTCAAAATTTGCTACCATCTTGTATTTTATCTCCCTTTCTTAGTTTTTCTTAAATATTTTGGAAAATATTAAAGCTAAAAAAATAATAAAATTATGCATTTGTTGGGAATTTTAAGATCATTAATTTGTTGCCTTACATGTAATTTGAAAATCAAATAATTTTCGAAATAGTCAAAAAAACGAAGAACTAAATGGGGAACAAACTTTGAAACCAATTATCTCAGAAACTATTAAAGCTATAAGAAATATAAAAGCACGCGTTTGTAGGGAATTTTACGATAGTTAATTTTTGTAATACGTGTAATTTAAAATTGTATAGTTTTTAAGATATTCAAGAAAAGCTTAAAAAGGGAGTTAGGAAATCCAAGATGGCTGCAACCTTTGAGACCCATTATCTGGGAATCTATTAAGACTGGAAGAAAAATAAAAGTATTTATTTGTAGAGAATTTTACTCTCTTTAGTTTGTTAAAACAATTGTAATTTGAAAACTGAAAAAAATTATTGAATTTATATGCTTGAAAAAAAAAACAAATCTTAAATAATTATTCTGTGCATAACAAAACAACAAAAACAAACTAAGAAATTGAATATCTATAAACTATAAAAACACAAATGGTAAAATAATAGCTAATAATATCAAATGATAAAAAATGAACTAAAACAGGCATACGTTTGGATAATAGTTAATAAAACCAAATTTACCATTCTAAAGATATCTATTAGGCTTAATTAATCGCCGATAATAACATTAGTTGTTATTGTTGTATTTAATGTTAATATTTTTTTAATTAAAGCTATTTATCAGAAGAAGTAATTTCCGCTTTAAATTGTTAAATGTAATAAACTCTAAAAAAACAATTGAAAACTCAAACAAATGACTATCATATATCAAGTAAAATGTCATGAGAAAAATTATATTTTGATTTTTTTAGATGAAACTAATAAAAAAATGGTATAAGAAACTTCTAAAATCAAAAATGCAATAAAAATGCATCCAAAATGAAATAGTACAAAAAAATTCATCTTTAGATGCATAAATTCAAAGTTCTAAGATTCCATTTCGTAAATGAAATTTAAAATTAAGAGAAAACAGTAAATGAATGCGGTTATTAGCTGTAACTTCTCAAATATTTATTTGAAATTGTTGCTACAATTTGAAATGCACTTTAATTTTAACAAAAATGGTATAAGAATAAAAAAAAATTGAATTAAAAAATATAATAAACTCTATAATTCGAGCTAATATTAGACAGTTTTTAAAACATTATCAATCATATGGCCATATTCATTTATAATTTGATATTTCATTTTCTGTTTCGCTCTGATTGTGGTATTCTAAATGAGTTTGTTGAAGGATTGGTAAAGCACGTATAATTTGAAACAGGAATAAATGTTTGATAAAATTCTGCGAAAAGAGTGGCATAGCATTAAATTTAATATCACAGAAAAAAGGCACTTTCTAAATTTCAAAATGGATTTGAAGTGGTTTACGCGTAAAATGGGTTTAAAATGCTTGAAATTGTAAAATATAAGCATTTAAAATTTAGAGGGAACAACGTTTCTGTGACCTTGTCCGCGAGTGGTGTTGTCCATTCTGTGACCTTCAACGATTTGCGAGCAGTAGATAATGCTTTCAAAAAGATTTTAACATTCGCCGAAATAATATGCATAACTAACAACAATAGAAAGATGAAAATTCGCATTTTAAAATGGTATAAAAATAATTTTCGTCCGATAATTTTTTCGGAAGTTATTCTTGAAAAAAAGGCCTAAATCGGCCAAAATTTGCCTAATTTTTAAATAATTAAAATTTAAATAAAAAATTGAAAAAATAGCTCCGAGGTGCTCATTCCCACCCTCCAAAGTATACCTGTACCAAATTTGATAGCTCTAGGTTCAATGGTCTGTTCTGTAGACCGTCAACAGACAAACATTCATCTTTATTATTAGTAGATCTCTCTAGAGATAATCTATATAATGTATCAGTCTTTAGCTTCTTTTTAAATACTTTTTTATTTAGTGATACTTTGAGAATATCATCGGATAGGATAAATTGTTACATAAGTTGATGCTATTAACAAATTTTAATTATTTATAAAGTTAATGAAATCAAAATTTCTTTATTGTTAAGTTGTCAAATTTAAAAGTTGTCAAATAATTAGATAAATATTCTAGAATATTAAAACCAGTGGTGTAGTCGTAAATTATGCAGTGCCGGAAAGCTCTGAGCTATTGATGATATTGTTGTGTGTGTGTGGGGGGGGGGAATATAGATGTTGATAAATAGGAAATCATATTATAATAAATTATTTTTACATTTGTAAATGTATAATTATTTTATATCCATATTGAAATAATAAAACGCCATTACTTTACAAGTATTATCTTTTGATCAAACTTTAACATAATGATTACTGTAGTTCAAAGCATGAATATCATGAAAATGTTAAAAATAGGAGAGTTTAAAAAATTTGAAAGCAGTGCCGGAAAGCCGTTCTGGTGCGTTCCGGCTCCACTATACCCCTGATTAGGGATGGGAAAAGTCTGCCGGTTTAAACCGAAAACCGTTTTTTTCTGTTTCGGTCAACCGGTTTTTTCGGTTATTTTTTTGCCCCGGTTTAAGCCGTTTTTTTTTAATCCAAAAAATGAGGGTAAAAAACCTGTTCGGATGATAGGTTCTATTTTAGGTTCGACTAGACTAAAATTTATCAAGTTATGAAGCTTTGCATTTCATCATCTTAGAGAAATTACCGACAACCGCTTCCTCGAAGCGTCTGTTGGTTGACAGATTACTGAAAGAGTCTTTATGAACAGATAAATATTGTCCAATGGATTGATTTCTTGCAAAAACAATACTAATAAAAAATTTTGCCTCCTAACGGCGTCTGTTTTTTGTAGCCAAAAAATATTTATCTTTAGTCGGAAGTTCTGTGGCGTCCGAAAGATTAGTATCTACGTTGAATCATGTTGTTTCCGATGAGAGGTGTCGACTCACGGATCAACACATTGCTGAAAGAGTTTTTATGAGCAGATTAGATGATAAATAATGGCCAATGAATCAATTTCTCGTGAAAACAATGTTAATAAAAAATTTTGTCTATAATACATACTTATTGCAATAATTACTCATTTATTATTACATATTGCATTAATTACTTATTTATAATCATTACTTATTATATTAATTAATTATTGTATTAATACTTACTTATTGTATATTATTATTTATAATAAATTCTGTCTACAAACGTTGCTTTTTTTAAAAAAAACCCCGAAAACCGGTTTTTTCAAAAACTGGTAATGTTTAGCGGTTTTAACCGCCAGGTTAAACCGAAGGTGAAAAAATCCGGTTTAACCGAAAACCGTTTTTTCCAATAACCGACATCCTACCCCTGATTAAAACTGTTACCCCATGAGTAACTTATATTAATTTATAACTCAGTAATTCATTATGAAGCTTTTTATTCCACTCTACACTTTTTAAATTTGAGAATTATTCAAAGTCATGAAACCTCCATATCATTTTATTTAACATTTATAATTCTTTTTCACTTTTCCGAAATATGAAATTAATTTTTTCCCTCAAAAATAAACAGTAAAGGTTTCCGCGCCATTTGGTGTGCAGTTCGCACATTGTAACCATATAAGTGCTGTAACTTTTAATGATAGACTGTACACTGATAAATTTCCCCTTAATTTAAATATTGTTTGGTTATTAATTCTGAATTTGATAATTAGTTAGCAAAAATAATAATTGGATTTTTATGTATGTTGGCTTTTAATACACAGTCAATTCTGGATAATTCGAACTTGTTTAATTCGAAATTCTGGATAATTCGAAATTTTTGTTCGGTCCCTAGAATTTTGTAATAAAATAATGTTAAAAAAGCGTGGATAATTCGAATTTTTTGTACGATTGCCCTTAAAATATTACGGTAAAAATTGTTCCAGAGACTTTTCTCAGCTAAGGTGCATTATTTATTTTAACGGTCTTTCTAAGGAAAAGAAAAGAGAGGGTTGGAATGTCACTATGTGGGATTTCTGAGGATTTTTCTGTCCACCCTCTATTGCTATCCTCTCCCCTCCCTACTGCATTTAATATTGATTAGTCATCCAAAGCCTCTCTGCATTTTCCGAGAAAAGACTTGGCCACACCCCTTCGGCAGGAGAATCTATTTCATTGCGGGTTGAAAGTATCGCCCCTCCCCCCCCCCCCCTTTTTTTTTTCTCCAGAAGTGCAGTTTCTTCTGTTTGAGCGAATATATGTAATTCGAATTTTTGGATATTTCGAACTTTTTCTCTGGCCCCCTTCAACTTCGAATTATCCAAGTTTGACTGTATATCTCTCTCTGTATAAAAGGCAATGTTTTTGTGTGCGTGCGATGTTTAGACGTAAAATTTTGCACTTACAGCCCTGAAATTTGGCACACAGGTAGCTCTGAAGGTGACTCAATGCACCTCGAAGCCAGAATTTTAGAATTCAATCTAGAAAACTTTTTATTTAATATTTTGTGGTATTTTGGGTGATTTTTCGTACTCATTTCTCCATTGCATTTTTTCTAATAATCGTAGCAAGAAAATAGATACACCATAAGAAAAAACAAACAATTTTCGTTTTAATGAAGCTTATTTTAAACGTCTAAAAGTTTTTTAAACGAAAAAGTTGCCGTACATTATGTTCTCTAATTTTAATAAATTAAAAAAAAATATATTTTTTGGTATAATTTACAGCAATACTTTTCATTGTGGCAACGCAATTCAAACCGTTTTCGTTATTTACACAAATATTTAATTGCGTTTTCCTCTTTCATTATTGAAAGCCGAGTTAATATCCTAATACATTTTACTTTCATATTTTATTTTACCAAAATTTTGTTGAATCTGTGAACCAAGCTCTGTGAGATATTACGTATATTAATCTATATTTATAAAAGGCAGTGGCGAATCCAGGGGGTGGCTATGGGGCTGCAGTCCCTCCCAGAGCTAAACCAGAATTCTTGATTTTATTTAAAATCACTACAGCTGTTTGTTCTTAATTCCCCTTTCTTTTAAAAATAATAAAAAACATGACAATATTGTTTTCTGACCTGACAAGCTCGAAAATTTTCCTACTTTTCTAGTCATTCCACTTGTGCTTGTAGTGTTAACAGGGTCGAAAACCTTTTTCGGTTACTTATTTCACTGTATCTTTTTATTAAATTATCGAAAGTATTGTAGTGCTCTTTATGATTCTTATTGACAGGTGAGTGAAGTCTGTAAAGTTAAAGTATTTTGGTTTCCATCCATGAGGTTTGATAATCGTCATGACAATACGAAATTTTTATGACCTCAGCCCCTCCCAGACCCAAATCCTGGATTCGCCACTGATAAAAGGCAATGTTTGTGTGTGTGTATGTGCGATGTTTAAGCTAAAAATATTGCACTTACAGCCTTGAGATTTGGCACACAGGTAGTCGTAATGGTTATTCAATGCACTTCGAAGCCTAAATTTTAAAATTTAATCTAGAAAATTTTTTAGTTAATGATTTGTGTCGTTTTGGGTGATTTTTTGGAGGTTTTTGGCTGATCCATGAGAATCAAACCAATCGATGCGCCATTAGGTAGAGCAAACAATTATCGTTTTAATGACTTCCCGATTCACGAGCGACACCCCACCGTGATTCATCTAAACATCCACCTTCAAAGAGTCTACCTTCACGACAGAAAATGCTGCTTAACGTGCCCAAGCACCTGAGGAAGCAACACTCACATCTTTCTTCAGACTTTGCACCCAAGATGAGTTTGCATGCACCCTATTGCACAATGAAGTACTACACTTGGAACAATGGAAACAAGACATGGCAACGTCGAAAACAAGGGCAGGAAGGAGCAGAAATAAGATCGTTTTGAAAACTATTTACTTTATCATTCAGGGCTTTTTTATTTTGTTGAAGTCATTATGCCACGGGCAACGCCGTGCGCTTACTGCTGGTTAGTTAATAAAAAGGATAATTGGATTTTTTAATTAATTTATGTTGGCTTTTAATAAAGAAATTGTAATTAAGCGATCACTTATTTTAAATTAATTTTCATTAAAACTTAGAATCAAAGCAAATTGAGCAATTTTTTTCCCCGCAGTTCTTATTCTCGTTTATAAAGATTTACGCAATGCGGTTGAACAAGAAAAAATCCCATGAAGTGCTCAGTTAAAATAAAACATGCATGAAATTTTTTTCGTACTTGTTAACTATAAAGATTTTATAGTATAATATTTTTAATCAATTACTTATCATTAATTATTTTCATATTAAGGCCTATCAAAAAACTTTTTCCGCAGTCGAAAAATTTTTAAAACGCGCTTTCTAACGTCTTTAGAACTGTGCTTTTCTGCTATAACTTCTTCCTACAAAACAATTTGGTAGAATGAAGTGCGCACGCGCAGGAGGAGGAAATAGGGACTGACCGAAAAGTTCTCTCTTTACGAAGGTATACACATACGGCCTACATACGGTTTCCCCCTGTATTTTCCTTAAAGAATGAAGAGGTTAAATAAATTAATAATTAGATTTATGAACTGAAAAACGTTAGGAGGAGGGGGGGAAAGAACCCACAAAAATAATGAAATGCAAAAAATGAAAGAAAAATGTCCTGTACATTTCCCTGCGGTATATCATCTTTCCTACTCACCAAACCTAACCCCCTATGATATCTTTTTGATTCTGAAATATAAAATGACAAAATTATAAACGCCGCAAAGCATTTCCCACTGAAAGCAATTCATCCGGCTGGAGATCTACTGAAAACGGAGTATAAGCTAGTTATTCTATCTTCACTCTAATAATGTATTCACCAGAATTCCTTTCAAAGATTCCCTTTAATTGATTCAGAATTTAAATTCATAAATACATACATTAAAGTCGATTGTTATTATTGTGTTAATGAATTAGAATGATGAAATGTCGTTGTATAATATTTATTGTATATATAATATTTTATTAAAGAATGTAGATTTTTTGGGATATCCTGCTTTTTTTTACATAATTTCAGTGCTGATGTTCGCTTTTTAGAATATTTTTCTTTTATCATTTTCAGCTCCATCACGATTCATTCTTACTCCTCCGATGCAGGCCAGAAGGGTAAGTTAGATTCATGTACATTTCTGCATTTTTTTTATAAAATGAGTATGAAATGTTACGATACGAAATTATGATGAAGCATATCTAACACAAAATTTTCCAACTAAGACCTAACGTAGATATGCGTACCAAGTTTAATTAGGCTTAGCAACTTCTTTCTCGCCCTCCTAATAAAATACATTGAAGTCAAATAGCTAATAATTATTAAAACTGAAATGACACCAAGATACATTGTGAAATGGACTACGTTTCTTTTCGAAAAGGAAAACTGACAAAAAGGTTTTGATTTTTATTTATTTATGTTGACAAACGTTTAATTTAATATCATAGCGTTCATGCCCCATATAAAAGCTCCATACATTATCATTAATGAGCTGCCAATATAAAATTGAAATGATTTTATTAAACAAAGCAATCAGATAAAAGGACCATAGAAAAAAATTGCAAACGATTAATGGTTCACAGTTATATTCAATAAAAATAATTCAATGGAATTAAAAAAAATTGTATTTTAAAATATGGATTCTGAGAAAATTTAAGGAATTAAACGTAATTTCATTGTCAAAATATTGATGAATACTTGTTATAGTAAAATTTTATAGATTTTTTTTTTTTATAATTTGGATAACTTTTATTTTTTGTAAGGATATCAAATCAAATTACTAATTGCAATTTTATTTTTAAAGGCCGAGGGGAATGTAGTTGGTAATGTCGCAAGTAATTTGGGCCCGTCATCTTCAAACATCATTCGCCCGTCATCTTCAAACATCATTCGCCCGTCAGCTGCACACATCATTCGCCCGTCAGCTGCACACATCATTCGCCCGTCAGCTGCAAATATCATTCGCCCGTCAGCTGCAAGGTACTTGATATTGGTGATATGTTTTAATATATTTTATGATATTATTTTACTCATTAAGCAGTTTTAATTAAAATTAACCATACCTATCTATGCATTGTTAAAAATATATTCAACTTTTATATATTACTTTCTAAAATATATATATATTATAATTAGGATGCTTCATTCTACATGGTTGCCCATAAAATAAAAACCCAGTTCATGATTACCTAAAAGAATAAAATTATAGATGCCACGTTCTCATCTATTTTCTCTAAGTACTTCTTCAGCTGTTTTGCCTCATTATATATATTTTAACAGAGCATTACGTCTTCTAGCTCAGTTTTCGAAAATCGAATTTTTCATTTAAAGTAAAATAAATTTTTATTTTAATTATATTAGTTTACTAAATAATTAATTTTCTCTTTTGAATCCCCTTGATAAAATGAGACACAAAGCCACTAAATATCTTAAATACCATTTGAAAACCATTTATCTGGGTAAACATAATTATGCTAACCAATGATTATTATTGAATACAGATGACATCCGTCTTTGTTTTTCATTTCAAAGTTAAGACTTTAAAAATTCATTGCATAGCTTAATAAAATTCATCGCAGATAAACTAATTTTGAAAAACAAGCATCTCTATTCCTGCAGCATTTATTTATTTCAGAAGATTCCAATGTCCCATTTCCTTACATTTGTTCATAATTGCTTTGTAAATAACTTTGCAGTTTTCTTTTTATAGGCATTATCTCGAATATATTACTTTAAATTTATTTTTATTTAATTAAAAATAATTTAGTTTAATTTAAATTGCTATATTTGCCTAAGTTTATATTTATTAAAAAAGATTTTGAAAAAGATAACTTTTTTGTACCCCTCCCCCCACTTTATTTTCTGGTATTGAATATACTGTATTATCTTATTGCAAAATTCAGTAGTAATCTCGACTACTTATTATTAATGTTATTTTTGTCATTTCCTCATAAAATAACTTGTTTAGTGATAAGTCTATAAAATATATAATATTTTCTCTTATTTAAAATGAAAATCTTTGCATTACCTTTATAAAATATATAAAACATGATAAATGAAAATTTTATTTTGCAGAGTTCGGGGTCAAGAAACAGGAGAAAGAGTGCCCAGACGTGGTAAGTGTCTTATTTTGTTTTTTATTTGCGATTCGTTGTTTTATAGATATCAAAATAATTAAGTAATATTTTACAGTCATCCGGACCGGATTTATACATTTTCACGCCCTAGGCCTAAGTTCATAAATCTGCGCTCCCTACCCCTCAAAAAGTTGATTACAATTTTACTTTCTTGCATACGAAGTATACAAAGAGAAAATATTGTAATCGTCAAAAAATTCGATCTCGAGCTTCTGACGAATCTCCACGTTTTAGACCTCCCCGAGTCCAAAAAACACAATTTTGGAAGTATGTGTGTCTTTGAACACGATAACTAGAAAACTATTATTACTACGGGAATGAAATTTGGTATGTGATCTTGACACATCATTTGTAGGTTTCTATCAAATTTTGGACACAATTCCTCTACGGGAAGTCAGTCTGTCCACTTTCATGTGAACACTATAACTCAAAAACTTGAATAGCTAGATGGATAAAATTTGTTACACAGTTTTATCATCATGAATGTAGGTCTGTATAAAAGTTTGGGCCAAATCCATCAAAGGGTTGACTGTCTGTCGGTCTGTATAATTGCATACTTGTAAAAATTATATCTCATAAACCCTTTGGCTTTTTAGCAAACAAAATGTAAAGGTTGTTACTTTGAATAGATGCGGTGGTCAATAGGTTAACTTGGTTATCATTATGGTCTATGGCGCTAGGGCCAGAATTAATTTTAAGTTACCGCAACAAAGAGTAGCTACTGCATATCATTAGGCAAGGTAACTTGGAAAGGTACAAACCACCGTTGACAGGTATGCATGTATATACTGGCTCGTGCAGGTGTGAGGAATCATCACGCAACACTGAAGAAGCTACTCATGATAACAATTATAACTTTAATAAAACTTAACAAGATAAAAGTAAAGTAAATGATAATTGAATTAACATGTCGAGAACAGGAACATAAAAC
This sequence comes from Araneus ventricosus, assembly GCA_013235015.1. Taxonomy (NCBI): domain Eukaryota; kingdom Metazoa; phylum Arthropoda; class Arachnida; order Araneae; family Araneidae; genus Araneus; species Araneus ventricosus. Next base: position 777,395 of record BGPR01000054.1, on the reverse strand, counting down.
TGCAAGAGTGAGAGAGAGATAACAGATGATACTTGAGCCTTTATATTACTCAACTCTTCACTACGCATGAACAAGGTAGATAGCGCATGCAGGACGAAGCTGTTACCACAGCTTAGATAAATAAAATTTGGTATCACGGATGCTAACATTAATTATAGATCTGTGCCAATTTTCATCTCAATGGGTTAAAAAAGAGGTGTTCAATTTGCATATTCAATTTTTTTTACTTTTGTAACGAATCCGTTATCTCCACGCGCATGTGTACTGGAAGCAATCTCTGTGCATAATATTCAGCGGCTTCATGACGAAAGGCTTATGGTTAATGACTCCTGCTTGGCGCTTTTTTCTTCCCTTTTGGCTCCTTCTTCTCTCTTTAGGTGAATTCTGATCCTGCTCGGATTATTTTATTTCCGTTTGTTTTATCGTTTTTACGTGTGCTGGAGATAATTGTTGCGTTCTGGGAATAGAGCAGATACGAATTTTTTATCCGAGCGAACTGACACGCTGTACGACAGTTTTTGAGAAATGAGTATACAAGAAAGTTTAGGGGAGGCCTCTCCCGCTGGTTTCAATTTAATATGTAATAGTTTCTTTTTAAAATATGTAAGCTATTAACGCAACCTTTATAATCTTTGAAAGAAACTACACTTCTTATGAAATTGCATAAAATTAACACAATAAAGCCATATACTATATATATTAACTATAAAAAAATTTATTATATAATTTTATAAATGAGTATCAAGTATTTCGCTGAAATCTTTGCATACGCAAATATTTTAGCTGACTGATTCCAAAAAGTTAAACCGTAAGCATAAAAATTCATTGATGACAAAAATAAAAAGCTAACTTAAAGCAAGAAATAAATCTTAAAAATTTGGCAGTGTCTAGGTTTCTCATTTTTAAATAATTATCATTAGCCATTTTTGGTGACCAGCTGGTTGGCCGGGATTATAGAATGCGAAAAGTTTTAATTAAATCTTTTATGCGCACACACTGCTATTGTAGTTATAGGCAATGGAAATATACTGCAAATTTATTTAATGGATTTATATGGATTTCTCAAAATAATATTAAATGTATAAATATTTTGTTATTTCTTCTGAATATGCGCTCCCTGACTGCTGCGCTCTAAGCCATGGCCTTATGAGAAATCTGGCCCTGAGAGTCATAAATAAGCCAATTACATCTTTCGAAACACATTTTAATATAATTTGCCACAGCATTTAAAACCGCAAAACTAATTTGTAAGTTGGTGTTATTTAATAAATAATTAGTTAAAGTTATGATTAAAATTAAAAAATATTGTTAGTCGTTATTAAAACTTTAAAAGAAGTCAAAGTTAAAATATTTATTTCCATATAAATTTTAGCATATTTTCTTAACTGTTCTGCTTTTAACTGCAAAAACAAAATTTGAAATTTGTTCTTTTTCTTATTTGCAGACATCTTAATAGTTCTCCGAAGTCGAACTATTTACAGAAATCAAAGTAACGGTGAGTTGATATTTTTTAAAACAATTTAAAAAAAAAACGACGCTATTGTTTTGTATTCCAGTATATCATCCAAGTATTTTATATGATACTTCCTTATTTGTTAAAGTGCGTTTCAAAGAAATCGTACTACACCAGGTTATTTTCCATCAGTCTAACTTGTTTACATCTTAATTATCTTTTGTATAGAGCATCTTAGTGAATACAAAACCGCTTTATAACTAATATGTATCCAGAGAGTTTAGTTGATATATGTATAAATATGGATTTGAGTTACACATTGTGCTTCAATTACAATAGAAATTTATACTTCTTCTTACCATTCAAATTGAAAGTTATATTCTCATAACATTTGTAAGGTCCAGTGTCCCATACGCGATTAATTCCAATGAGTAATGTGATAACTTACTGAATATAAGTTTTCAGATTTATTCTAATTTAAAACACACCTTTTCCCTCGTAGGAAATATATTTTTGACTGAATTAATGAACATGTTGTTCTTTTCTCGAGAAATATAAATCCTAGAAATTTTTCAGAGGGTTAGAGATTTGAAAAAGACCCAAATATGAGTATTTTGAAATTTCCTGTCAATTCTGAAATGCACTTTAGAGAAAATTAAATCTACATTGTATCATCCATTTTCAAAGCATTTTTTAAGTGATCTTTGGCTGTTAGTTAACGACAGACAATAATAAGGAAACGTTTAATGGCACTGCTGATATGGGTCTTTATATTATTTAGAGTCTGAAATTTTGCGAACATTCTAATCATTTTATCCTGTTTTTGAATTACCTAAAATAGTAACATAGCATTCAATGTACATTTAAACATTTAAGAATTATGATACAACACTATTTAATAGAACACTGTTTTGATTTAACTGTTTTTGATATATTTCAAAAATACTGTTCTTCAACAAACTACCAATTGTTATGGCTTACATATCAGCTTGAAAATTGTTCATTGTTTCTCTCATTTTTCAGAAAATGCAGATGAGCTGCCCGAACACGAGCCTCCAAGAAATGTCTCATCCAGCAGTGGCAGTGGGAGTAACAGCAACAGCGGAAGCGATGATTGATTTCAAGGAGATAATGTAATAAAAAATTAAACTGTAATGTAATAAAAGATTAATTTAGAAAATTTTTGTGCATTTTTGTTAGTACTCGAACCTTTTTTTTTACTGTCTGTTATACTAATGAATTAATAACAAATTAAAATTAAGTGCCTTTTTCCCCTCAAAATATCATAAGAAAGACAAATAATAAAAAATTTTGAATTCATATATTACACGTTTCTTCCTCGACTTTCGATTAATGAAGCATAAAAATATAGTAAACCAGTAATCTTTACTGTCCATATAGAAGCAAATAATTATGAAAACCAGGGTTTGAGTATACCTGAATTTATTTTCATAAGAGATAACTATACTTTTATTTGTTTCAGAAGTCGCGTTCAATAAAATGTGATTTCTGTTGAATTTGTACTATTAATATAATCCAAAATTATTCTTACTGAACTCTATTCACTGTATGTTTCTAGATCATAATGTCATGGATTATTTTTTTGGGGGGGTTGGGGGGGTGTGTAAGAGTTTGGGAGAATGTTTGCAAGAACTTCAGAATCATATTGATCATGAATAGTATCGTATCTTGTTTTCTATATACCTTGTGCATGTTGATATTTTTGTATAAATTTATTACAATCCTTTCATCACCTACATAGTTTTCCCAGCCTAATATTGCAGCACTTGCCCAATTTACGATAATTTTTCAAATCTCAGTTTCAAAGAGAAATTTTGTTTCGATTAAATATGCCACAATTAAGATTTTTAATTAAAGTGGAATCATTCCATTATCAATTAAAATATCAGCATGCACACCAGATTTCCCATTAATCCTCCGACTGCTTATCCCGAGATTTCCGCGGGTTGGAAGTAAGTCTATTTTCTGCTGCATCTTGTGATTTTCGCAAGCTAATACGTTTACTTAGTACTTTTAAAACGTCGAATCATGCCTTGCATGTACATAACAATTTCCTTTGGTTCAATGGTATTTGAACATGTTTTCAAACACTGCATCTGACTGGTAATTTTTAAAAAACATCGGTAGTCAGAGGGTTAATAATTGTTTCTAAAGTGTTTCGTTGGGTTTTTATTAAAATGGAAAATGTAGATATGACTTGATGACATATGATATTTTCATAGACAATGGCAAATACAGACATAGTACTATATTTCGTTACCTTCCTGCATTTGTTTGAAATATACGAGATTTTGAAATATTCAGTGGGAAATTTAGTAAGTATATCATTCATTGAAAATTCATAATAAAACTTCTGTTTATTAAAAATAAAACAAATGTTTTGCTCTCTATCTTTGTACATATCAAAATATTTATAGTATTAATAAAATATCTATGCATATGTTGTCAGGTTAAATTTGAATTAATGTGAGGATAAAACTTTAGCTTTATTGTAGAAATATAAAATTATAAACATAAGATTTAAGAAGAGCAAACGTATAGATGTGAAAAAGCAACATACTCGGGTGTCTGATGACACGTTGCTAACCATTAATAAGCTTTACATATTCCAAATTTGGATTTTGCTCATCATAATTTAAGAATGAAAAATGTGCTATTATCAACAGAACAAAAAATATAATTTCTGATATTGGTGACATTAAAATGAACTTTCTGCTTTTTCTAGTGAGGCTTTCTTTGCAACACACAAAACAGACACTTTCTCATTACAGGAAATCATTTAATATCTGTTGTAATGAAGCAGTGAAACAAAATTTTGATCAAAGTAAATTAAATAAAATGATATTCCTATTAAAAAGAGCTTGGCATAAAAATTACTGGAAAAAGTATATTGCATAATTTAGCCGATATATATGACATCTATGATTGTCTGAATTGTAAACAAGAAAGTGTTAAAACATAGCAAAACTCCAGATTCTTTTTATGTTACAAACATTTCACAGTTGTAAAGAAAAATGAATCTCCAGCTTAAAATTTTTAAAATAACAACCAACGGCAATTCTGGCAGGAAATAATTTGCACTGCAGATGGTGGAATTCGGAGTAAACCTTTATTCAATGACATATTACGAAAAAAAAGATTAATTCAATTGCAAATGCATATTTTCACCCAACATATCAGCGAGAAAAATTTATCGCAGTTTTTTTTGCTTTGTTATCAGTATGTCCGATTCCTTTGACATTCTAACTTCAGCAAAACGACAAAATCAGTACCAAGTTTGGAAGTTATTTATCAAATTCCAGAAACTAAAAATCATGAGACAAAAAAAAAAAAATCTTGAACACATGTATTTAGAAAATCTTGTTATCAGCCCTCCATCTAATAACTTCCAGTTAGACGAAATGAGCTTTTAAAAGACCCAGACTCAATAAACTGGAATTTTTGACTTTCAGAACCTTCATAATCTGAAAAATAATTTCAATAGTGTTGTAACGAAAGGTTGTCAAGGAAGACATAGATGTTCTGTGTGGCAGTTTTGGGGGAGAACTTCGAAGAGAATATTTTTTGTGTTTATTTTATGTTTTTAAAGCCGGAGGTGAACAAATGATACCGAGATGGGGGAGACGAAAAATAAATACTAAACTCGGCCACTACTTACCCTTGTTATGCCACTGACTCATCCACTTTTTTTCAAAGCACAATGAAGATCTAATTTAATTTTCTACAAAATATTCTTGTTTATCTTTTAAAATTAAAAATAGCATTATTTGAGCATAATAACTGAAGTGACCATTTATCCCAGATTAGCCGGAGAAGTCATGGGGGTTTTTTTAATCTTCGCCCTGACTTGAAATGATGCCCGTTTGCTCCCCCCCCCCCCCTGATTTGTTTAATAAAAGCAGTTTTGAAAATTTCTCTTTATTAACTGACGCTCGTAAAATATCTTTACTTTTAAGGTATACAAAGTGTCCCAAAAACGCTTTAACCTTCCATCTCTTAGAGATAAATAAGTAGGAGCTCTAAACTGAAAATGTCCAAAATAAGATAAGGAATCAGATTATGTTAATAAAATATCGCTGCTATTCATTTCGAAAATGTTAAACATTTCCAATTTTTATACGATTCCCCTCCCCAAGACAAAAACAGTCTCTCAGATTTTTTCCCTTTCTTCTGCAACTTGATCATTACAGAAAACTGCATGTTTGTGTCTTTAAAACTAACTTTAGTATAGTAGTAACCAGTAGGGTAAAAAGATGACTTATACGATATCACTTTTTCTAACCATTTAAAATGCTATTTTATCTGTGAAAATAGAGACCATATCCAAATTGAAGTTGACATTCTTTACATCAAAAATTGTATTAAAAAGTATGAAAACATTTGTTAATAAGTATACAAAAGTATGTTAACTAATATGAAAACATTTCCTTGTTTTTAAAAATATATTAATCTGTTAGCTGAATTTGACGAGCACACTCGTCGTGGAGAAATGGCAATATTTTGTGTTATGACGAGTACTCGCCATGATTGAAAAGGAGTGACAATTGGCTGTTTAAATTGTAATTTTAATTAAAACTAAATTGTATTCGGAGTAATGTAATTTGGAGGCCAAGAAGAAATAAAACACACGAATATTTATTATGAAAAAACCCTGTATACCTAGAAAATCAAAACCAAATCCCAGAAGATTCTTTATATTGTGCCAAAAATAAGATTCGATTAGAAACTTGATATTGGTATCCGAGTTGCAACCATATCTCGATCGTGATGATGATGAAGCTGTTTGAGATGTATTCTCGCTCCTTGGCTGCTTTATCTCAAATTATCCGTAGATCAAAATCTGTGATCGCGAAACTAAGAAAAATTGAAAAAGTCAATGAAAGTTAAAAAAAAAAAAAACGAATTAAAGATTATCATGAATATGGCTCAAAAATTTTTGAATGGCGAAAACCTGCTTTTTGGAATGTATAGAGAAAACAAAAATCCACGACGCGTTAGCGTTAACTTGATTCAAGCTTGCACTCCTACCGTGTCAAACCTTCTGCAAGCTTGCAGATTTGCAGAGCAAGATTGCTGCAAACTAAAATTGTTATATGGGAAGAGATATAAGCGCGATTCTTCCGGGTCTATTCTGGTACCCCCGGTTGGGTTGGAAGACGTCACTTTTTCCGCACGTTAACAACGGTAAAAATGATGTCTCCCAACCCAACCGGGGGTACCAGAATAGACCCCTAACGTAATGGATAGAAAGGCGAACTATACTATGGACGAGTTTTCTACTCTGCCTGACTTTATTTGCATTACTTTTGGACTTCCGTTTTGAAGTTTCCATTGACTTAGCATTACACCGGAATTACGTAGTTAATGTATTAAATATAAATAAAACAAAGCAGAAAACTCGAAAATAAGAAAAACTCTTCATTAGCATATAAAATTCAACTATTCCATTTTCGTAACTATCTCTGAAATTAATGAGAATGCATCTGATTAATCATAAACATTTTAATAGGATAGGTTTTACTACTAGTACATTTCTTAAATATTTAGCTAACGGACAAGGAACTATCCTCTCAACTTTTTTGAGTCACTTGTTTGTGTACATTCTGTCTAGCCAGCTCAGCTGTTTTGTTATTTTTCTGTTATTGTTTTATCCTAGTTTTTCAGGACATGAATTTTTGTTGAATATTGGTACATTTAACAAGCATGGCAGAAAATAATTCCTATCTTGGTTTTGATTTCAGCACTCAGCAGGTTCGTTTTCTTCGATAACTATGTTTCTCCTGTCAAAAAGTTATATATTTTGTGAAAACCGCGAATTATGTTATTTCCTTTTGATGAAACTTCTTGATTTTCAATTTGCAAATCATGTAAAACCCTTTCATGTTGAGACATTTTCTACTATTCTTGACTGTGTGATGTATAAATATTTTTTATAAAAAAAGATTTTCTATTTAAAACACAGGGATGAGATTCTTCCGCTTTTTCTCGAATTTCCGCTTTTTTTGTTATTTTGAAGAAATTCCGCTTTTTTCTCTCAAAATTCCGTTTTTTTTTTACCGCAAAAATTTGCTTTTTTCTTCCGAAAATTCCGCTTTCACACAAAGAAAAGAAACCTTCGGGTCATTCCATGTCAGAACACAGTTTTTGAACAAAATTTACCTCACCATCTCAGATTTTCATGAAATTTGGCAGAGATGTACTATTGATATGGACTTGGAAAAATACCAAATTTCATCAAGATATGTGGACTCCTTTTTGAATTACAGCAATGTAAATGTTCAAAAATTTGCCCAAAAACCGCAAACGGAAATGTTTTGAATTACTCTAGGAGCTCCCCCTAATTGAGCTGGAGAGCTGGGACAGGTGTCATTTTACAGCATTTTGCATGCTCTTTCCAATGTTATACAACATGCTATAGGTTAGTATACAAAGTGTTTTGACAAAATTTAAATTAAAATTTTAATTTTAAATTTTTTAAAAAGTACATATTTTAAAATTTTCAAATTAATTCTATGAATAGTTTGTATTGTTGTAAATCACCTGGCAAAATATTAATTTGGGATGACAATGGGTTAATAGTTAAAAAATTTTTTAACTGAAGCTTGTTTTTCATTAATTCAATGTATTGAGTTGAATAATACAAGAAAGCTAATATTCACACTAGCATGAAAATAAATATGAATGCTAACCTGAAGAAAGAATACAGTAATGAGTCTAAAATAATTAAATCGTACATGTTTTTGTACTTGGCACAATACTTATTAGCTCATACTTTAACAATAAACAGATAAAATAATGACATTAAAGGTAAAAACACAAATCAATACAAATAAAATTAAAATAAGATATGAACAAAGCATCTGGAGCGTGCTAATGCTGCAAGCAACCAAGATAACAATAAAAATACAAAAAACACCTAACATAATAAATGAAATTCTTAAGAAATTAAACAAGGAAGGAGCAGTTTTCTGGGCAGCACAAGGAAGAAAAGTTCATCTGGTGGCTTCTTTGAACTGCTCCTTCTTTGTTCAATCTTAATTTCTTAAGAATTTCATTCATTATATTAGGTGTTTTTCATACTTTAAAGAAGCTTGCAAACATTTCAAAGACAAGTTTCCTTGCATAAAAATAGGTTTCTCTAAATTTGCTGAGTTGAGACCGAAACATTGTGTGTTAGCTGGTCAAAGTGGTACACACTCTGTTTGTGTATGCCTAATTTACCAAAATGTCCAATTGATTACAGACAATGCTAAAATGAATACTGTAACAAATGCAGCATAAAAAATTACAAGCAATGCCTACCAAAAGTACTTTCTAACCCATCAACAACTGATTGCAACATATGGGGAACTGTGTTTACTGTCCAAGTGAAACCGAGATAAGTACAATTTTGAAAGAATCCTTTGCTGTAAATTTGATTGAACAAGTTCCACCAGTGAGTTTCAGTTTGCCAAAGACAAGTTTCCTAGAGATCCTTTCCTTTCTAAAAACCTTAGAGAAATCTTCAGAAAAATGTACTGATTTATTCTGCAGCAAGTTGTCTTCTTTGGTTCAGCGCAACTTCATTACCGAACAACAGGGAGCATTCTTTAATTACAGAAAAGGATATCTCAAAGAGTTTGCTGTCACCTGTGATTTTTTTGAAAATTATAGCATAGGAAGATGAAGCACAGAGGTATCACTGGACAAGCCAACAGGTCACAATCCATCCTTTTGTAATATATTTCAAACAGGAAAACGAAGTTGAACATGTTAGTTACGTAGTTGTTTCTGACTGCCTAGAGCAAAGCACAGTTGCTGTTTACACCTTTAAAAAAACTCCTACCCTTTGCGACATCTAAATTTCAAAAACTTCCAAACAAGATTTTTTTATTTTTCAGATGAGTCTGCCACCCAATACAAAAATAAGAAAAGCTTTTTCAACTTCTGCTTTCATGAGGAAGATTTTAAAGTGAAAGGAGAGTGTTATTTTTTGGTCACAGAACATGGAAAAGGAACTTGCGAATGAATAGGGGATTCAATAAAGAGACTGGCACCTTGTGCTAGTTTACAATGACCATATAAAAATCAAACTCGAACCCCACAACAACTTTTTGAGTGGACTGTAGAAAATATTACCAAGATAGATTTTGCCTACTCAACCCAAGAGGAATATGCTGAATCAGAATTGTTCTTGAACAGTCACTTTGATAAAGCATTGCTATCCAAAGAACCAAGCAATATCATGCATTCATTCTCAAAACTACATCAACGTTATTGGCGAAATACTTTTCATATGATTTGCAGGGTTTTGAAAAAGAAGTGTCAAAATATCCAAATAAACTGAAATTAGAAGACCTATCAGATTACATCACCAATGTCTATGAAGGAAACTGGTGGCCCGGCTATGTTTTGCAAAAAAATGAAGAATTTGATTAAGTAAAAATAACTTTTCATTATAAAAGCTAATAAGTGTTCTGCCAAAGTACAAAAACATGTACGATTTATTTATTTTAGACTCGTTACTGTATTCTTTCTTCAGGTTAGCATTCATATTTATTTTCACGCTAGTGTGAATATTAGCTTTCTTGTATTATTCAGTTCAATACATTGAATTAATGAAAAACAAGCTTCAGTTTAAAATTTTTTTAACTATTAACCCATTGTCATCCCAAATTAATATTTTGCATGGTGATTTACAACAATACAAACTATTTATGGAATTAATTTGAAAATTTTAAAATATGTACTTTGAAAAATTTAAAATTAAAATTTTAATTTAAATTTTGACAAACACTTTGTATACTAACCTATAGTATGTTGTATACCATTGGAAAGAGCTTGCAAAATGCTATAAAATGACACCTGTCCGAGCTCTCCAGCTCAATTAGGAGAGCTCCTAGAGCAATTCAAAACATTTCCGTTTGCTGTTTTTGGGCAAATTTTTGAACATTTACATTGCTGTAATTCAAAAAGGAGTCCACATATCTTGATGAAATGTGGTATTTTTCCAAGTCCATATCAATAGTACATCTCTGCCAAATTTCATGAAAATGCGAGATGGTGAGGTTTTTAGAGTGTGTTGATTTGACATGGAATGACCCCTTCCTATCTTCCGTTTTCAAAAGAAAATTCTGGGAAAATATGCCCAACCATGCGGCTTAACTCCACCGGCTAGGAAACTAGCTCATTCATCTTCTACTGACGAATCAACATTATATAGGCAAGCTCTACAAGGATGGACATTCCAACATTCAGTGCCATTCAATTATTAAATACACCTTTTTGCTGAAAACAAAACCTCTGTGGCATATTTTGCAAAAAAGTGCCATTCAATTATTAAATACCACCTTTTTGCTGAAAACAAAACCTCTGTGGCATATTTTTCAAAAAAGAAAAAAGATTTTTTTTGCATGAACATGTTGAAAAAAAAAATTAGTTGGAAACTTAAGGTCATCTTGTAGGGTGCACCAAGATAAAGAAATAAAATTGCAGTGATGTACACACAGGTGGTAAATGTTTTAATGTGTAATTTTGTATTTTCTGATGCACTTGATAATGTGTTAAACTTGTTTGTTAACTTTTAATGTGAATGATTTAATAATAATTTAATATTCTTTTTCTTATTTATACATACTGAATTATAAATAATTAAGTTATTAATTATTATAGTGCAATATTTTCATCATATTGCATGTTCTGATGTTTTACTTCTTAAAACATCTTTCGCGTATAAATTATGGTACAAATGTTTTGTTCACGTATGATTTCAGTCTTTTAGCTTTTTTGCCAATCTCGTCCCTGAAAACATAACCTTTCTAGTTCAAATTGCAGTGAAAAGAAATATTTCTCTTTTGGAGGCTAATTTAGTATCTGCACTCTGTAAAATGTTACATTTAATTAATGGTTGATTTACTTTTAAATATACCATACTGCATCATATTTGCTGTTTTAAACAAAGGATCGGACCTTTTAAAAGAAGTGCTGTATAAAAAGCTAAATCTCATAATTAAAGTATATTTTATTTGCTTTTAATAATAATAGTATGTCACCCATAACTTATTGTGTAGTACATAAGATTTTTATAGCTATGCATGATTTATTTGAAAAACTATGCAGAAATCTTTAAATAAATTTGTTGTGTAACAGAGTAAAATTGTAAAATATATGTAAGTTGTATTTGTTTTTTAGCATCTAATTACATTGTCAGTGATATTAGAAAATATATTATGTATTTAGTGTTATAGAAATATCTTAAATTTATGCATTTTATTATTAATAATTACTTTAAATTGCAGTTAAAAGCTGTTGTTATCAATGAAGATTTAGAAGTTACTCACCAATCAGTTGTCAATTTTGATCTTGATCTCCCTGAATTCAGGTAAGATTTCCACAAGAGAAATTTTTCTGAGGAAAAAAGAGCTACGAGTCGTGCATAGTATGTTTGATTTGTAAAGTTATAATAAGTTTAATTATTCAAAAATGTGTTTTTTTATTATTTTTGCATGATTTTTAGATTGGCCTGTTCAATTACAAAATTGAAGGATAAACCTGGAGTTTAGGGTGTATTATTTTCTCACTAATTTTCTTTGGTGCAATTTTATTTGCCGTCGCTAAACACTGTTTAGGATGCACAGTAAGTTTTTTATAGGTCTCCTGTGCATTCGATGCCTACAGCATCTCAAAGCAAGAGATTGAGCAAATTTTTTTAACTTGAAAAAACATCAGTGGCTTTGCTTTCAGCAAAGCGGGCCCCTTGTAGCTTCGCTTTTTCATTGAGAAATGAAACACACAGGGAAAGTACGAATGCAAGAAAAATTCGACGTCTGAAGACGATGAAACATAGCAGGGGAATAGCATAGCAGACCATTGTTTCCAGAAAAAACATTCCTTGTTTGATATTTGGAAGCCATAATCAGCAACACAGAGAAAGAGAAACAGCAAATTCGGTGAATGAAAATCTTTAGAAGAGAAGCGAACAGTTATTGAAAAAAAATCGTTTGGTGAATGATAAAAAATTCGTAATGAATTATTATTCAAATTCATACGCTGACCAATCAAATCGAAGAGAGCAGACAGTGTACCAATGTAAATGAGGCAAAATTAAGGGCATCTGCCGTAGACCGTTAAACAAATAACTGTCGACGCATGCGCAAACGACGCCGAAAAAATTTTCAACTCGCATCCAAAACGAATGTTCTGGCACTCTCTCTCTTGGCGACAAACAATTGGCGAGCTTAAGGGAAACAAAGTGAGTATGCACCCTAAACTCCAGGTTAACCAATTGAAGTATACATTTTTAATTCATTACAAATAAAATAACAGGTTTATTAAAGGCCTGTCCTTTGTGCATCTTGTATGTATAAAAAAATGGTAATATTTCCCTTCATCAAACATAGAGGTAAAATAAAATCAAGATAATTTTTCTCATTTCTGTTGTCTTCATTAATATTCTTGTTCTCATTTTTCATGATGAGTGTTCAAAGAAGGGATGGATATTTTTAAAGTTTATTTAAAACTGACTTTTTGAGTTCCTTTTAGCTGTATATTTTTCTATGCATCAAACTGTTTGATATGCAAATACTTATATCATTTTGTGTAGGATAATAAATGTTGAGATAAAATATTTTAAGTCATTGAGCAAATAAGGGAACAAATATTTTAAGCTATGATTTTAGCCATATGCATGTTTCCTGTATCTATTTTTAATAAATTGCTTACATTGCACTGTTATTAACATAAATTAAATCCATTCTGTACATATCACATGTATATTTAAAATGGCTGTATGAGTATGTTTTCAGTAGAATGTACAAGCTTTTATATTTGTTTACTAGTTTGCATGTATTAATATAACTTTTACAGATTTTGTTTATCTTTATTCTCTCTTCTTTGCATATTTTGTAGACATTCTTCTTAATTGTTATTTTGTCCTTCAGGACACATGGAGGAGTTCATAGCCAAGAAGATAATTTTACAGTAACAGCACCAACTATCATGTGGATTAAAGCATTAGATATGTTGATAGAGCGTTTGAAACTTGAAGGTGTAGATTTTTCTACTGTTTTGGCAATTTCAGGAGCTGCCCAGGTAATTTTTTGGCATAATATCTGACATATAGATAGATGTAATTCATATTTTAGTCATATGTTACCTTATGATGATTTCTGTATTGTATTACATAAATTTTAATTGCACTTGTGTAGTGATCGTTACATTATTTTAAGGTAAAGTTGTGCTTGAAAAAATGACTATTATGAAATCCTTATTATTTTCTCAAACATTGTACAATTGATAAATACCAAAGTGTTTATGAAATTGTCTGTAGTTTTTAAGTTATTTGTTTTTTATTAGTTGCCTTCAGCAAGTAGCTTTATTCCTAAATTATTCCTTATGCTTAGAGTAGCAGTTACTGCAGGGGATTTTACATGCTAAATTATTGAAGAGTTGCTGCATTTTTTAAAAAAGAACAGTACTGTATTTGTATTTATCTAAATGTATATAGTCATTAGCAAGATAAACTTCCCTCTAAAATTACCCTGTTTTGAATAGGTTATTGTTAATTATGGTGGTAAAATATATTGTTTTTTGTATTTATAATAGACCTAATTTACACACCCTCCTAATTTTGAAAAGGGCAGAAATAATTGTATATTTGTATTAAATAAATACACTAATTTTTTTGTATTACTTATTTATTGATTGCTTATTTTAAAGTACTTTTTTGTTTCCTTTGATATGTTGTAATTTTTGTTATTTAAAGAAAATAGACAACAATGATGAATATTTATTAAACTTGTTCCCCTGGCAGGAAGGTACTCCCATTAGCATAGAATTTCCTGAAGGCTTTTAAATAAACAAGCATATATTTACAAAAAAAAAAAAAAAACTTTATTTGTTCAGGCTAAATATTTAATTTAATATTAAATTGTATTAGCAAGCCTTTATTGCCAAAGTTTTTTAATTTTTACCACACAGCAAAGTATTAAAAAATATTTTTGAATGCCTTTTTTTTTTTTTAATACCCACGGTGACCCAGCCTACCCAAAAAGGGTGCAAGGCAGAGAAGGTCGCCGGGGAGAAGGGACCCACAAGCATGCCGAAGGTACAGCGCGCCCCGGCCCCAACAGACAAGATCCATTAAGCAATTTAAAATATACATACTTTGCCCAAAACAGGGGCAGTAATTAAAATACATGAGATATGAAAATACACAATTAAAGGTAACGCAGAACAAACTTCGCCAAAGAGGCGGAGGTAAAGTACAAGAGTTTGGTTGGCGGCTACAAATGTAAAATCACACAAAGTCTGGTTAATGGTATACATGATTTGCTGAAGAAATACAGAATCTGGTTGATGGCCACAATTATATAGCATATACAAAATCTGATTGATGATATACAAGATTTGTTGAAAAAAAATACAGAATCTGGGATAGGAGAGACAAGGGTAAAGTCCTCCATCCTCGTGCCACACAGAAGCATGCCACAATTCACACCAGAGAAGTCAAAAACCAAAGACAAGATCAATATAAAAATTAAAATTGCAAAGTCAAACATCTAAAAAAGACAACACAATGACAAGACAAACACAGAACGCATATCCATACACCACTCAAGCACACAACACACAAACTCATAACACACAGAAACTGAGCTCTAGGTTAAATATGAGTTAATTTAAAATAAAATTTAAAAAATCAATCTAATAAATAAAAACCGCCAAACGGGAATAAACCCGCAACGGCCGGAAGTTGCCAATAGCCCCATCAAGGAGCATAAGATACAATAAAATTCGAAGTTAAAAGTTTAAAAATCAGCATGAATAAAAAAGCTAAATTTTTATGTCAATAAAAACCATGAATTAAAAAGTCCCTATCTCGGAGTTCCAGTTTTGGTGAATCAGAGCATACGCCTACTATTAATATCAGTGATGGGAAAAATATTAAAAGAAGTTTTTGGGAATCCTGCCTCGACCATAAAACCAACTATGATGTGAGGATCAAGGACGGGAGAGCAGTGAGAGGATAAAAATTTAAAAATCTAAAAGCTTTTTTTTACAAAAAAAGTCATTATACATATAAAATACATAAAATAAAATAATATACTTTAAAAAATCTAAATATAACAAAGTTCAAGAAAATGGAACAACCCTCGAAAACAGGTTCACGAATGGGGCCCAGCGCTGACCGGGAAAAATGGAGTGACCTTCATGCCTTGGGTGGCCCTGCCAGGAGAATACACTCCCGGCGTGTTTTGCTCACTCCTCCCGGCAACACTCTGCAAAATGGAGCAAGAGCCCCATCATGAAAGTCGAAGGCACTTGCAAGACATATAACAAGAGTTTAAATTTTAAAAACAACAAAATCAGATTCAACGCCGGCGAGCAACCAGGAGGTCAAGTAAATAAAACACATAAAAACATCCTAAGAATGACACAAAAAAGTGTATAGAGTTTAAACAAAATAACCAAACAGGCCCACTCTAAAATGCAAAATTACAGAACATAACTCAAAAGAAATCAGCTAAAAAAAAGCAATTGACAAGATGTAAAGATCAGGATCTAATATAAAAAGGAAGACAAGGTCGGCTAATAAAATAATCCATTAGCGCCGTTCTTGGTCATCCGAGAATATACCAAGTAACAGAAACAAAACAATCATTAAAATCAAAAGGTAAAATAAGATGCCATAGGCCAAAAAGGACAAGTCTCGAATAAAGCCGACGGTCTAATGAATGAATAAAAAGTTAAAACAGTAAATAAGCCGAGCAAATAAAAACAATATCCATAAAAGTAGGGCCAGTGGTTAAAATTACAAAGGATAAAGTAAAACCAAAGGCAAAAATGTTCACGCATTTTGGGTCAGTGAATCGCAAACCTCTCCACTGATCCTGAAAGCCTCCTTTAGTTTATTAAGCGCCTGAGGATTATTAATTAGATTTTGCAGCCAAGCCTTTTTGTGAGCGTCTGCGGGTTTAAGTAAATGAAATTTTTGAGTGAGCGAGCAGCAAAAGGTGTAGTGGTCTGCATTGCCCACCTCCCCACAGACGCACAAAGGGGAGTCCAAAAATTTAAAACGACATAAGTATTGTGGAAATGATCCATGCCCACTTAAAAAGAAGATTAAAAACTTGTTGTGGATTAAAAATTTTGGGCTTACACCTGGTAAATATTCTCTGACCCTAGCTCCGGAGGCTGAGTTGTATTGCCTCCAATACTCGTTCCATTCATTGATCATGTAAATATTTAGTGTTCGTTTAATAAAGGAACGAGGAGCGGGAATGTCTTTGTCTACCCCCGTGGTGGTTGCTAATTTGGCTTGCTGGTCGGCCAACTCATTACCTTGTATTCCTATGTGAGCCTTGACCCAAGAGAGGCCAACCAGATGTTTAAGCTGAAATAAGTCTTTTTTAATGTTATTGACAAATCCAGATCTGGCACTGGCACTCTTGAGTGCGGCAATAGAAGAAAGACTATTAGTATGAATGTTTATTGTAGAGTTCTTTTTGGCGGCCCGAATGGCCGCCCTGTGAATAGCTGCTAATTCTGATTGGAACATGGAGTTGAAATTTTTTAGTTTATAAAGAAGATTTTCAATATTAATATTGTTCTGGAGGATGCACACGGAGAATCCAGTCTCACCATCGATTCTGGACCCGTCCGTGTACACCTCATAATCTGCATTTGGTATATTATTGGAAAATGAGATATATTTCATGTTGGATGGTATATTATTAATCAGAATATTCCTGTCTAGTTGAATGTGCCAATTATGTGATTATAGTCATTGGAGTGCTGAGCCCAGATCTGGAACTTAATATACTCGGTTTTCGCAACCACATGAAGGGGGGGGGGGAATTCCGGTCAGGGCATTTAAAACATTTGTGGAAGTTGTTCGGTAAGCCCGCGTAAAACGAAGTAAAAAGATTCTTTGAATAGAATGGAGCCTGACAATTTGTGTTTTGGTAAGGGCCCCACCCCAGACACTAGCGCCATAGAGTAGGGCCTTCTCTATAACAGTAAAATACCAAGATTTTAGTAGGTTTTTGTCCAGGCTCCAATTGGATTTAATGACACGGTTAAAATTGCTAGTTAAAAATAATGTCTTGTCATATAAAGTTAAAATGTGGGCGGACCAGGTGAATTTGTTATTGAGGACTATCCCCAAGATTTTAAGGCTGTCTGTCACTTTGATGGAATGATTATTAATTCTGAAGGTAGGCTTCCGGTTCAGGACAGTGGAGTTCCTTTTCGAGAATTTCCGAGAGCTGATG
This sequence comes from Araneus ventricosus, assembly GCA_013235015.1. Classification (NCBI taxonomy): domain Eukaryota; kingdom Metazoa; phylum Arthropoda; class Arachnida; order Araneae; family Araneidae; genus Araneus; species Araneus ventricosus. Next base: position 759,668 of record BGPR01000054.1, on the reverse strand, counting down.
CTACGAACCACCAACGCCTGGCACTTCTCAACAGATAATGTCAGCTTTAAATCAAACAGGTTTTGTGCAATCTGTTCCAGGGCAACATTTGTGTTAAGCTCAAGGTCTCTAGCTCTTCTGCTGCTGACTATCAGTGCCAGGTCGTCGGCGAAAGCTTGTGTATAAAAAGTAATATTATTTTTAGTTAAAATTTGATTGATGTAAATATTCCATAAAATAGGTGCGACCACCTACCCTTACGGACAGCCTTTAAAACAAAATTTAGTGCATTTATATACGTCATTAATATAAGAAATGGAACGGTCATTCAAATAGTTAAATATAAAATTTTTAAAAAAGTCAGGAAGTTCCACGTCATTAAAAATGTTAAAAAGAATCGACCAGTTCATATTGTTGAAGACTGATTTAATATCTAGCGAGACGAGGGCAAGATGTTCTAGTTTCATTTTATCTTTCATAGTCTCAACTAGTGTTTGGATGGCCAGATCACAGCTTCTGCCCTCACGGAAGCCGTATTGGTTATTATGTAAGATATTATGTTGATCTAGCCATCCATTAAGTTTTAGAAGAAACAGCCTTTCGACAATTTTTCCTAGGGTTGGTAGAAGGCAAACTGGCCGGTACGATTTACAAAGACCAGGATCCTTTCCATTTTTCAATAGGAAAAAGATCCCGGTATTCCTGAGGCACAACGGAAAATAATTAAGTTTGAAACAACAGTTAAAAAGATTTAGCATAAAAATTTTGTCAATTAAAAACTGCTCTCCACATCCGGTAATCGATCTTATCCAGGCCCGGGGCTTTTCCATTTTTTAAGTTGTTAAGAACCAACTCCAAGTCTTCGATGGAGAGGGAACTAATTGGGCCAATAACTGGATTAAAAGTAAAATTATCATTAAAACCTTTGCCTGGGATGAAAAAATCCATAATATGGGAGATCTTGTCAGAGATGGAGTTATTGGGGTCATTACTTTTTTTGAATGCCTTGGAAACCAACTGAAAATCTGATTTTAAGGTGAAGTTAGCTTTACTGAAGAATTATCTAAAATTTCTGTTGAAGAATCATCATCATTCCAATTACTAATAGAATCTGACTAAAGAATTATTTCCATTTTCCCAAATTGGATCTGATTAAAACCACTTTTATAATAAGGATAATGGGATTTTTTTTTGTATAGTAACTTTGGTATAATTATGATTTATAACTTGAACTGACTGTTTCTGAATGAAATCTAGTGTGCAAACATTTAAATAATTAGAACTTCAAAGAAGTAAATTCTTGCATTATTTGCAATTTGTGGATTGTAATTATATATGAAAAGTGTTTAAACATATTGTATCTTTATGCTTTGATACTCTGATTTTCTCTATTCTTTTTTGTTTCTAACTGGCCTCCATTATCATCAGCACCATAGATGTATTAGTTTAATCCATATCCATTATAAATAACTGCTAGGTGTTACAAGGCTTGAATTAAAAAAGTGGAATAAAACTCGGGAGTGGAAACCAAGTAAATATCTGTGAAGTGTAAAAATTTTAGTCAAAAAAAAAAGCATTGCATGATTGCCTAAGAAAGCAATTGAAAATTACTATTGTGGGCCTTTTGTTTCACGGTTCCCAGATGAGATAATTGCTGTCTTGCCTGCAAACCTCATCGGAGACTCGGAACAAGAACTCTTACTGAGGAAGAAAACTAGCCATATCTGTCAATGTAAGGCCTTAATCCTGCATCTTAATACTGATTTTCAAATGATTCAGAATTAACTTATTTAAATAAACCTCTATTCATATATAGTTCAAGTTAGTGATTCTTGAGTATTATATCGCAGTGCTCTTCTTAGTTGTCTCTTAAATTTGAAAACTGTTTTGTTGAAAAGGAATATTATGAAATAATTTTATTGCTTTTTAAAATGTCTTATTTTTTGTTTTAGTTATACTATTTATGTCTATGAAATTGTGTTCAAATCTTTTTCTTTCTTCAGCAACATGGAAGTGTATTTTGGAAAAAAGGTGCAGAACAAATACTTCAAGAAATATCTCCAAATAAGTTCTTGCATGAGCAATTACAGGTAAGATTTTTTTAAAATTCTTGTACACAAATTATGGTTAAAATATAAATTATAACTGCACAAAATGAAAATAACAAAAGTTAGCAGATCTGAATTGATAACTATTTATTTTACTTTGTGGTTTTACACAAAATATTGTAAATATAATGAACTTATATTTTGTGACTTGATTTAATAATTCCAGGTAAATCATACCATAATTTTTTATATATTGATTTCATATGTTGACATTCATGGAATGCATTTAATGTTAGTTTCCGTGTTGTAATTTCTGAAATGAAAAAGAAATAATTCCGAAGGCAAAGCAAACCTTTCTACTTTGTCATTTTAGCTATAACTATAAACTAAGCTGTATTAATTACATTTCTGGCTTTTAAAATGCTACAAGAGTTTATTTTATTCAAGATTTGAATTAGTATAACTTGATGTATGTATTATTTTATTCAGTTGAATGAAATTTCTCATTATGATTGTGATTTTTCCAATTAATATATTGAAAATATGCGTATTGATACTTGTCACTTTTATTTCACTTGTTATCTATAACAAGTGGAAAATCTAGGACCCTCCAGTCACTCTTCTATCTGAGTTTTTGTCAAAAACTTTTAACAAATTAATTTTATAAAAAAATGTGTGTGTTTTTAAAGATAAAAAGGTAGATTGCATGAGTAACAGTTGGAGTCTGGTACTGGAATTTGTGTTTTGTTTCCCATTTAAGAAATGAATTTTTACTAAATGTTTGTGGTGTAAGTAAAAGACGCTCACTTTTGAATTACTTGAGAAAAAAACGCTAACTCTGTTACTTTTAAGGATTAAATAACATAGTTCACTCTGTTTTAGATTGTATCTTTATTACATTATTGTTATTATTTACTAATCTACTGTACTTACTAATCGCTAACTGATCATTGCAAATTTGATAAGAAAGTTTAATTTTTCTAAAAGAAAGGAGTTTTTTAGAATAATTTAGTCAAACAACATTGAAAAAATGCCTATTATTTATCTGTTGAGGTCAGGGACGTGGCGAGCGTCTCACATCTGGGGGGGTGTGAGATCCAAAAAAAGCCGACTCTCATGATGAACTTTGCAGACTTAAAAGACAAATATTTTTATAGTGCCTAATATACACTATATGCCCAAAAGTATCCGGACACTTGCAGAATTTCACATTTTTTAGAATGTCTCCGGAATGGTTTAACTGACTGCCTTTAAACTTCGGATATGTAAAGAATAGACAATAACTCATATTTTACATTGAAGATTTGGTCCTGAGGGCAATTAGGGGACCGTCTACAAACTGATGAAGACAAAACCATTTTTGGCCCACCTCGCTTCACAGAATACTGATAACAAGATGAAACTTTCAGAAATGGTAATGTTTAATGTGCATAATATTTACAGGAATTTTCGTAAATTCAGCATAAATGTTTGGGAAGATATAAAGGTTTTTTTTAAAAATCTCAAATTTTCGCACCTGTTTTTTGCTTATAGCATGCAGAGTTTTCTATTATATTATACGAAACTTGCAGAAAAGATGACAATATGTTAGAGAAGCATTTTATAAAAATTTGGAAAAGATTATTTGAATATTACAGGAATTATGAGCATTTTCAGTAAATAATGTTTTACTGCGCATGCGCGAAACATAGTGTAATTTTTCTTTCACAACTTTGAAGCTAACCACTATACAATTCAATATAAATATTTAAAGATATAAGTTTTAAAAATATCAATTTGTGTACAACCCCTCATCTTTTAGCTTCTCTTCGACAGCAGCTAAAATTCTGCTCGTTGTAAAGCCGATATCTTTCTGAATACTAATGATATTGAACTGATTTTTTATATAAGTTGCCCTATATTACTGGCTTCAAAGTTGTGAAAGAAAAATTAACTATGTTTCGCGCATGTGCAGTAAAACATTATTTACTAAAAATGCTCATAATTCCTGTAATATTCAAATAATCTTTTCCAAATTTTTATAAAATGCTTCTCTAACATATTGCCATCTTTTCTGTAAGTTTCGTATAATATAATAGAAAACTCTGCATGTTATAAGCAAAAAAACAGGTGCGAAAATTTGAGATTTTTTAAGAAAACCTTTATATCCTCCCAAATATTTGTGCTGAATTTACGAAAATTCCTGTAAATATTATGCACATTAAACATTACCATTTCTGAAAGTTTCATCTTGTTATCAGTATTCTGTGAAGCGAAGTGGTCCAAAAACGGTTTTGTTTTCATCAGTTTGTAGACGGTCCCCTAATTGCTCTCAGGACCTAATCTTCAATGTAAAATGGGAGTTATTGTCCATTCTTTACATGTCCGAAGTTTAAAGGCAGTCAGTTAAACCATTCCGGAGAAATTCTAAAAAATGTGAAAATCTGCATGTGTCCGGATACTTTTGGGCATATAGTGTACATACATGTTCCTGCTGTGATGCATAATATCATTTTCAATGATGAGGACACGAAATATCTAACGTTTCAAACAAAGGCAAAAGACATGCCTTCAAAAGTCACATTGAAAAAATAAAGACAAAATTTAGCTCAGCAAAGGCACGATTTTATTCCCTCCTCGGTAGGAAGTCCTAACTCTCGATGAAAAATAAACTCGTCCTCTATAAATCACTTTTGCGAACATTGATTAGCTGTGCTTTCCCAATGTATGTGTGTGGGTTCAACCCATCAGAAAAACTGTGAGCACTACAAGAAAGATACCACAAATGTCCTCAAAAATTAAAGTTATTCGTAAAGATCTGAAACTCAAAACCATTTGGGATTTATTTAAAATATAGAACTAATAAAAAAAAATTTGAACAAAATGGATAATAGATATTAACGAAGCCGCAAGAGAGATTCCAGTGCATGACCCTAGTATAAGAACAGTCGCAGAGCAAAGTTCCATTTAGAAGCACCCTCACCTTAAGACTTTCGGAATCGACATATAGCCTGATTTCTCCAATATAATCAAAAGAACATATCAACAATGCAGTACAATTTTATTAATATAAATTATTTCATTATCACTATAATTACTTTAAACTGAATTTTATTTCTTACCATCATTAAATTCAATTAATCATAAATAATACATTCTGATACATAAATAATATACATACATATATCTAAATAATACGAATAATAATCAATCCTTGGGCGCTTAACATATCATGCCACTAACATTTATTCATAGATGTGGACAATAAAAAAATCACAGTCTGAAAGATCCCTCCTTTGGTCATTTCTTATTACTGAAATAATTATTGTAATTCAGGTATTTAAAATATTATGAAAAAAACACATCAATGTGTTAATTTTTTTTAAATATGCAAACAATAAAAATATCAATTTTATTAATCTTTAATTTTTTACATTTAAAATTTGAGAATTATTTTATTTAGAATCAAAAGTGAAATGTTTTTACAGAGTAGGTATTTGGCCAAATCATTATTCTTTATATCCCTAATCTCGATGTTAAAAAAAACACTGCTTCGAAATTCAACTCATTTTGAATTTCCGTTTATTACTATTATATACACGGCATTCGAACGGAAAAAGGTTCTTTTATTCCTCATCCGAGTACTTGAAAAATCGCAAGCATCCGCTGGTAATATATATGCATAAATTTGCAGAATTTTTTTAGATCTATTAAAACAAATCATGTTAAATAAACAAATAATTAATGCAACAAAAAGCAATGTAAAATAATGAAAAGCAGTGCAACTTGACTAATTCGAATTTAATTTAGAAAATCTTTGTGTAAAAGTGAATACAGCATGAGAAAACGGCAATTTTAACTAAAAAAGGCAAAAAAAAAAAAATCTATTTTTAAAATTTACCACCTTTAATAAAGAATACATAATGAATAAATAAACAGTGTGAAATTTTAATTAACAAAGTAATAATATTTATTGATTTTTTAAAAAATAATGTCAATAAACTTAAAGCTTAAATTTAAAATAATTCAAAAAGTGAGAAACATTTAATTGCTGTTTTGATTGGATTCTAGAATGAATAAAGAACCTTAAAAAGTTATTTATTCACGATCGATGAGCATACAAAGTAAGGACGAAAGCAATTTAGAAATATAAAAGAATTTAAAATTTTCATTCTTGACATTTAAGTAAGCAAAATAAATTCGAATTACAGATTATATTTAGGCATTATGCGTATAGAAATATTAAGAATAGAGAAAAAAATCGAATTACTTACGAATTCGGATAAAAAATGTTTGAATTAACCAAGTTCCAAAATAATAATAATGATTTAATTCACCTATAGTAAAGCAGGTTTGGTGTATAAAAGTCGCACTGTACTTTATCAGCTACACTCCGCTTTCTGGATTGAGATTTCTTTATGTTGTCTTTAACTTTACTACTATTCAGGATAATGACCATTCGAGTTTCCCGTTCAATAAGAAGTTAGGGGGTTTTGTGATGTAAAAACAACTGCATTCCCCCGATCATAAATCTGTCAGTCTACTTCCACCCCTTTATTCTCACGAATAGTGCAATCCGAAGACACCATGAAATTACAGGATTCTTAAACTGTCCTGCTCGCAAAAGCTTCCAGGGTTGGAAAAGAGATTATTTTGTGTATTTGTTTCCTTATGTGGTATATTTCAATGTTTCTGGGCATAATTATCAAGATTTTGGAAGAGAAATGCTGACATTTTACATAAGAGAAAGAACGTCCCCCCAAAATGAGACCTAGATATATTTTTCTAGAATTAAACACACCGACGCACAAAAAATAAATAAATAAAGATGTTACAGAAAGATTAAAAATATATGAGATTTTTTTAAATCAAAAGTGAACATATCCATTTTACAAAGTAGGTTTTAGAAGTGGATATTTTTAGTTTTGCTAGAGAATTAAGAACTTTGGGTAATTTTACAAAGGGGAAAAAATAAGTTATGAGACAAAATTGAATGATACTGCACCTCGTACAGTTGGGTACTCAGATAGAAAATTGTAACAAAACGTTTTTTAGAAAAAAGCGTATATGTTCACTTTTGTCAGAAAGCTGCTCATATGTATTTCTTCAAAAATATTTAACCTCTCATTTTTAAAGAAGCTTTTTTTATGACCATTTTTTCTTTTGAAATCTAGGGAATGCACATTTTTAATAGAGAAATAGGAATACAAAAAGTTCCCAAACTTTATTTTTAAGCAATAATTTGTTGCTGAGGTCAGCGGCATAAGATTGTGACATTTCTTAAAATTCCTGAAACAGTTTAGCATTTGAATAATGTAATTATTATTAGCAGCCAACAAATTTGCGTATTTTAAGAAGCTAAATTTTACATTCTCAGGATCGAAGATGTTTCAATGCAATCACTGAATGTTAGTGCTAGTCAAGTTTCTTTCTGTATAAAAAAAATCGATAATAGAAAAAAAAATTTATAGTAAAGTTGGAGAGAAAAGAAATCCATTCATTCATATAAGCTTAGCAAGGAAAGGTTAAAATATACACACCGAGTTAATATTTGTCTCCTGTTGTATAATAAATTGCATCATTATGGCTTGTATATCAAATTAACAGAATTTTTATATAAAATATTTTTTTATAAATATATGATGAAAGCTAACATACTAAATGAATGCTATTAAAAAATTGTTAGCATCTCTCAAAGTTTCTTAAATCAATATTATAAAAAATTTAAATAATTATTTATTCCTTTTTTATGTCGTGGAAAAATTTTCATAAATGTTTTCTTATACTTAAAAATATAACAATAATTATGCAAAATAAGCCCGCAGTAAACATTAAAATTTAAACTGTTTTTTTTCATTTTTTGATTATTGTTACTCAATTCTTCTATCGAATTAATGTTATTTTTTAAATTCTAAGATATTAAGAAAACGTAGTATTGATATTTTCTCTTTTAACTCATCTGAAAGAAAAAAGTAATAAAGACTTAAGATAGATGAGGATATTTGCATTAAAAACTCTTTACTTTCTGACATGATAAGTAAAAAAAATATATATATATAAACGCCAAAAAAATTCGACATCGAGAGTTTGATGATTTTCTACATTAGAGTACCCGAATATGAAAAAAACATTTTCTGGAATTATATATGTCTGTCCCTTCGTCCGTCTGTAAACACATACCGATTTCGGTGTGTCGTCATTTTCTCGGCAATATCGACTTGCCGTGGTCCCAGATTCAGCGTAATAAAACTCGGCAGTTTCGGCCTTGTGTCCAAGGACTTGACCGGGGGACAAGACCAAACAGGGGGATGACACTTTTATTAGGGAGTACACTAGAAAATCTAGAGAAGAACACTGCTGCGCAGATGGGTAACGGAAAATTTCGGGAACTACAGAACAGTGGCAGCTCATTTCTTTCGTTGCTCTGAGAATTTATCTTTATTTATTTTACTACAAAAGGGAAAGTTTGCCCGAACCCCGGTCAGTTAACAATAGTCACGCCACGCATACCCCTGAACTCGGAGTCGGAACGGCTCCCTATCGGTGACATCAATGGTCTGCAAGAGAATTTAAAAACCAACTTAGTAAATGAAAGTTCACTTTTTTTTTTTTTTCGCGTTTCAATAAATAACTCTGCAAATGTTGTGGATGCGCAGAATAAAATAATACGTTCGATCACTTTTTCAAAATTTGCCGACTCATTTAGTCAATTTGCCGACTTCAGAAAAATCTGGGGGGGTGTCTCACCCCCCCTACCCCCCCTTCGCCACGTCCCTGGTTGAGGTGTTTGGTGGTGATTGTTGTCACCATATATAGGGTGTTATATCGATTACTCTTAAACTTTGTGATTTTTATTTTGTTTTTCTCTTTTTCTAAAATTTTTTATTACTAAATGAACTAATATCTTTTTGGGCATTTTTTTCATTTAATATTTTAGTTAGTTTTATATCATTAATATAATTTTGGATATACATAAGATTCTTTTGTAAATATAAGATTGCTACAGTATTGGTTTTAGTGTTGTTTAACACATCCTGTTTATAAGGACTATGATGCCATCTATTGATTTAAGATGAAGGTGACAAGGGTTTGATTGGACAAAGGATTTTTTTTCTTTCTGCATCATATTGAAACATGTTTAAAATTTTCTACATTTATTAAGGATAGCAATTTTAAATATATTAGTTTTTGTTTTGCATAAAATGTTAGTCTGTCTATAGTTAAATCAGTAGTTTAACAGCTTTAACCCTAGAATGAAATCATCACATTTGTAAACCTTTAATGGAAACATGGAGTCAGTTTGACTCCTGCTCTAAAATTAATTCAATATAAGGTTATGATTCATGAGGTGTTAACGTAATTTATGAACACAGATATTAAACAGCAACTATCTTTATTTATTAAAATACAAACAAGTGTTTCATAAATCATATTTTCACTTATAAATTTGAGTATATATTATGTTTTACATATGTATTAAAATTAAAAAAAAAAAATACAAGAGTTTGGAGAATAATATTTTCAGTTATAAAATAGTAGGGCAGAGTTAAGAGGAAATGGTCGTTTTTAAAACGGAACCAAGTTTTTAATAGGTATAACTAAATATCGAATTATTATTTTTAAGATAAAAATTCAAAAATAATTTATTTTTCTATTTTTATAGGTAAAAATAATCTTCATAAATATTAAGAAAATAAGATTGGGTAAAACATATATTATTGCCTACTATTTCACTGTAATTAAATTTACAAAATCAATCTCATCACAATATTAGGGATTAAATAGATGAACAAATTCCTGAAATTTATAGAGTTTTCCACCAAATAATACGAAGCATACAGAATACTTGACAATTTGTTAGAGAAGTATTCCATTAGAATTTGAAGTTAATACTACGAATATAGAGGAATAAGAGTATTTGTAGTAAATAAACTTTTACTGCGCATGTGTGAGACATAGTGTAATTTTTCGTTCACAACTTCAAAGCTAGATTTATAGTGAAACTTATTATAAAAATTATAGTTGAATACCACCAAGATTTAGAAAAATATCGGCATTGCTATGAGCAGAATTTCTGCTTCCCTCTAAGTGAAATAAAATGAGGATTTTTCCACAAACTGTTTTTTTAAAACTTGAATCTTTGGATAGTAATCGTTGAACTGCAATTTAAATTATCAATTTTATTTATAAGTATGCCAGGGTATTCTGCTTATTCAATCTTTATTAAATTATATAAAATTATTCGAAAATTCAACTTTAAAAAATATCAATTTGTGGAAAACCCCCATCATCATTTTGTTTTTCTTAGAGGGAAGCAGAAATCTTTCTAAATCTTGATGTTATTCAAATGTAATTTTTTTATAAGTTGCCCTATGTATCTGGCTTTGAAGTTATGAAAGAAGAATTGCACTATATCTCACACATGCACAGTAAAGAATTATTTAGCACAAATACTTATATTTTCTTTAATATTCAACATATTCACTTCAAGTTTTAATACAATACTACTGTAACACATTGTCGAGTACTATGTAAGTTTTGTATAATTTGGATGAAAATTCCACATGTTATAAGCAAAAAACACGCAGAAAAGTTTGGAATTTTTAAAAATAACCTTTATATCTTCCCGAATATCCATGCTATGGTTACGAAAATGCATGTAAGCAATGTGCATAGCAAATAAAACTATAAATGAAAGTTTCAAATCATTATCAGCTTTCTGTAGAATAGGGTGAGCCTAGATTTCTTCTTCATAAATTTCTGGTCGGTCCCTTAAATGCCCTTATTACTGAATCTTCACTGTAAAATGTGAGTTAATCTATTCTTTATATGGTTGAAGAATGGCAGTTGGTCTAGCCTTTCTGGAGAAATTCTGATAAATGTGAAAATCCAAAAGTGTCTGGCTACTTTGATCATATAGTATTTACTGATTTGCTTATTTTGAGAACAGAGGATTTCTTCATTTGTATCTGTATTAATCATCTCAGCTATTTCATCAGTGATGAAGAGAGAAAATCAATCAGTAGGATTGACAGTATTCTTTGCTGACTTCATTTGCCTTAGTGTTAAATGTAAACCTCATTTGGGAATTTTCCCATCATCATCAGATATAGATTTTATTTTTTGGAGGATTGTGTTATCATCCTAATTTTCTTTTCTTTGCATGTTTTGTTGTCAAAAACAAGCATCCAGTGTTTGTCAGTAGATTTCTTTGTTTGTTAGTATCTTTTTCTTTTGCTTTGTGAATTGTTATCCTGTTTGGAGATGGATTTCTCTTTTTTTTTAATTGCTAAATTTGTTCCCTTGGCTTGTATGGCTCAAATGTTTCAAGCGATTTTGTTTGCCATCTTCATTGATGCAACTGAACTCATCGAATTCCAAGTGCGAAGTGCTGATGGAATCGTACTCATATTCAGAACTAACAGATTCTCTTCACCACTGAACTAGAAGTGTCAACATCTTTCTCTGACTCTTGCCTAGGACTGGGTGATGACCAGACTTTACCATCTCAATATATTGTCTAAGATAAATCGATATTTTTCGATATTTATTATTTCTTTTTTGAGTTATCAAATTGTAAATTATCTCTCTTCACAGAATGCTTAATCAGAATTCAACAAAATGAAGGAATTTTCTTTTTATCTTACTTAATGTATGTTTGATATAATAAAAATATTCAAGACTTTCTCTCCAATAAAATAATAAAAATAATAGTGTTAAAATCTCTTCAACAAAGTGTTACAATAGCATTTCACTTAAGGCACATATATACATTAGTACTTCATATATATAAGATCATGCTTTAATGAAGGTGAAGTGTAGTCCATTTTAGTCATGGAAGAGACAATATTTGGCTTAATCTTCTTTTATTCAGGCATTGAGGATATTAGGTTATTTCTTCATAGGTAAAGAATTCAATTTTTACGTAGCTCCGTGACCAGTATTCAAAAGGTTATGCCTGAGCGGTGCGTTGTTGTTGTACGCTTACATGCTGGCTTGAAAAGGAAATGATAGGAATGCGCACAAAGTTTAAGTACCCAGAAAAGGGAATTTCCCTGGAAAAGGCACGTGACTCAAGAAGAAAGTTGTAGTGCGCTTATTACGATAGAAGTAGAAGTAATTAAAATGAGGTGTCGTTAAAAGTGCTTTAAGATTTAAAAAATTAAAATATCACATATATATATTCATATATCATGAAAAAAAAGGAAATGGAATTTATTTACATGCTTCAAAGTTATTCGATAATAAATATAAGCATGAAATCCTAAATTAAATTTTCACAATGACCAGTATCATAACCAAAGAAAAACTTTTATTGTTGCAAATAATCTTATAAGTTTAATATTAAATATAAATTTCGTAGACTTGTCAGTTTAAATGCTTGATATAAGATGATTGACGGAATTTTACAATAAGGTTCCAACATCCATTACATTCTATCTATCCCATAGCCATTATATCGCTGCATATAGTAGCATTTGCGAATGGGGTCATTAATGCCTAATCAATCATTCAACAAGTCGGGTTAGGTAGTGATTAGAGTAGGTTTCTTAGAATTGGCTGTTGTGAATAATATTTGCAAGCGGACTGAAAAATATAAAGATTGATTGTCTGGACTTAAAAATTATGGGTATTTCAGAGTCTTATAAACATTAGTGTAGTCACAAATTAAACAGTGCTGGAACGCTCTAACCTGGGTGATAAAAATCGCATTGTTTTTAAGGCAATTTTTACCATTTTTACTTTCTCGTATACGAAGTATACAAAGAGAAAGTATTGTAATCATCAAAAAATTCGAACTGCATATTTTGACGAATCTCCACGTTTTTGACCTCCATGAGTCTGAAAAACACAATTTTGGAATTATGTCTGTCTGTTTGTGAACACGATAATTTGAAAACTATTAGAGCTACGGGGATGAAATTTGGTATGTGGTCTTTAAACATAATTTGTATGTTTCTATCAAATTTTGGACAAAATCCATCTCTGGGAAGTCTGTCTGTCTGTATGTCCATGGTCATGTGAACACTATGACTCAAAAACTTGAATAGCTAGATGGATAAAATTTGGTACACAGTTTTATCGTCATGAATGTAGGTCCATATAAAAGTTTGGGCCAAATCTGTCCAAGGGTTGACTGTCTGTTGGTCTGTATAATCGCATACTTGTAAAGATTATATCTCAAAAGCCCTTCAGCTTAGTTAAATAAAACTTGGTATCACAGATGCTAACATTAATTATAGAATATGTGCCCAAATTTCGTTTCAATAGGTTAAAGAAAAGCCATTCAAATTGCATAATTAATTTTTCAAATCCGATTCTCCATGCTCATGCGTACTGGTAGCAATCTCTGTGCACGCGGAAGAATTACGTTACTTTGCCCCTGAGCCGGCAAGAGTGGAATCGGTACGCATTTAACCACTATGCATCTCTTTGAATTTGATTCTTTACATAAATATTTTACAATCACTATAATCTAGAATGAAAAACCTTCTGATAGTTATTGGATTCTGGGTTACAGTAGGTTTAAATTTTTTCATCCACATGGGGGAGGGGAAACAACACCTTTTTGGGGAAGTATACAAGAAAGTTTAGTGGAGACCACTCCCACTGGTTTCTTATTTATTTTTGTAAAAAAGCAGCACCGGAACAACATTCTGGCTCCACTACACCTCTGCTTACATAGATTTGAAAGAAGTTTTGTCGAATTAGGTAACATAACAATGAAATCTGAACTTGCAGGAAAAGGGATTGGAGTTCCTTATTTATACAGATATTTAATTTTTATGAAAATGTACTGAAGGAAAATCTAAGTCACTTTCCTGATTTGAATAAAAGATTGATTACACAAATGAATTAAAATGAAAATATCACCAAAACTGATAAAATTAACTACCTTTCGATTACAGAAAGTTGTTATATTTCAGTAAATGAACAAATTGATAGTTATCTAAAAAAAATTAAAAAAATTAATTGGTAGAAATTTTTTTTATTTGTATCAACATGGGTATATTATATATGTGAGAAAAAATGGTACTTACGTATTAACGCCACCGCAGCTACAGATTTGGCGGTTTGTAAGTGCCACCAATTTGGCGGTTTGTAAGTGCCACCAATTTGGCGGTTTTTGTACTTACGTATTAACGTCAACGCAGCTACAGATTTGGTGGTTTTTAAGTGGCGCCAATCTCGTTATTAACGCATTACCACCAATCTGTAGCTGCGGTGGTGTTAATACGTAAGTACCGAAAAAATATAATTTCCATGATTTTCCTTGTATATTTTTGTTTAAGCTCATTACACAACATAACATATCTCTAATTAAATACATAATGTAGAAGTAATCCAAATCTATTTACATTTATTTTCTATTTATCTATTTACATTTTTTATCCAACAGCAGTCAAATTTTGCCAAATCTAATTTTTAGTAGTAGATTTTCTATCTATATCTGTTTGCAATTAATAAATTTCAATTTATTAATTCAAAATTTATTATATATTATTTCTCCACTAAATTTAGTTGTCCTATCTTTCATAAACATTTATATCTTTCAGCATGATAAAGAAATCAACTTTTGACAGAAACATTTTTTGAATCCTAGTATTTTAAGTAAATAGTTTCTGTTTCATTTTTTTTAAATTTTAGAAATTATTCCAGTTTTCACATGATGTTTTTCATGCAATATATTTCAGTTTATCATGATTTTTAGCTAATGGATTAAAAAAAAGACCAGCTGGTACATTTGTTTCAATTTAAGTTTACGCTAGTTAATTAAAGCTGAGCTATATATTAAATTTATTACTCAATTGAAATGAGTCATATAAAATAATATTCGTTATTGAGTTTATATAAGATTAATTTGACGAAATAAAAAAAACTAACTTCAGAAATTTTGCAAAAAAAAAAAAAAGTGCGGCGGAATTTATACAATTAAATAATTTAAGTTAGAAAACGGAGCAGAGATAAATCAGTAAATGAAAAATAACTATATTCAATGTATAAGAACAAGAATATAAGGGATACGTAAAAAATAAATAAATAAATAAAATACAGAAAGAAAAAAAAATTTCTGTTCAGAAATGATATAGTTCAAGATTTGGCGTTGAAATCAAGAAAAAATCAACGCACATTGTGGTAACCAGTCGCTCTGGCTCAAATTGAGATTTGGCGTTCACGTGGCAATAGTATTGCCAGAATCATGTTGGTGATGATATCATCAGATTCGTGGTGGCGATAATATTGCCAGAATCTTGGCCGTAATATTATCAGCAGAATCGCGATGATATCGTGAAGTCTTTCAAAGCACACAAACAGTTAATAGTAGTTGACAATCAATCATCCTAGCTGATTACTTGTAAATGGGTTCCAGATGGTCGATAAGGTTTCGTATGTTGAAGAACGGATAGTGCACGTGGGGGCTCCCTGTGACCGAAAAAATGGGTGGTTGTCAGTTGTCACTTCCTTTTTTCTTGGAATCAAGATAGGGTAGAGAGTAGTTGGAAGACGGAGCAGAACTTGGTTCTTTGAATGACGCTGAGGTGAGATGATTTGATCACCGCGATATCGATATGTCGATTTTTTTTAAATATGAAGATCGAAAAATCGATTTCTTTCGGAATATCGTTTTTTTTTTTTTTGAAAATCGGCACAGCCCTACTCTTGACTTGATATTCTTTTTTTTCTTGTTGTAAAGGCTTCATATGTTCTTTTTTTTTTGACATTTTCTCTGGGCAAGAATGAAAATTTTTTCTAATGTACATATTACTATATTAATAGAAAATGTAGCCAACAAATTATGTAATCCTAATGGTATCAAAGATTTGAAGGGTACAGAATGGAAACATGGATTTATCCCAACTCTGAGTCAAATTGACTATACTCTACATACTCGATTGTAAGAGTGAAGTCTAAGTGACTCGGAGTTTTAAAAATTACCTTCCAAACTGGAGATTGCAGATTGTTCTTAGACAGCACCTGGTCCTTATCTGCCTCAAAGTGTAATGACATCATGGCTAGGTAAAGGAGATTTCCCCTCTCCTTTTTAATGGCTGTATCTCAAAGTGACCCTGACTGCAGATTTCCAATCTGAGGTTAAAGAAATGAAATCTTCCATAATCAGATTGTATTTGATGTAAATTTTTCATTGTAAAGCTGCCCGATACATTTCAAAAACCAATATATTGATCAAAATGTTTCATTTAATCTGAAATTTGATGATAATATATTTTAGGGGTGTTTTAGTCTCAGAGATTCTCCTGTATGGATGGATTCAAGTACAAAATCTCAATGTAATAACTTAGAAGAAGCAGTTGGTGGTGATATGGCATTAGCTCAGCTAACGGGCTCACGTGCATATGAAAGGTTTACTGGAAATCAAATTGCAAAATTTTATCAAACCAGACCAGGCACTTATGATATGACAGAGGTGAGCAATCTTTTAATTTGAAATAATAACATTTTTCAGAAATACATTTTTCAGTAGATTATTAGACAATAGTGATAAAATTGTGTGCATAAGAGTAGCATGAATTATTATTGATTATAATAATGTTGTATTTATTATTTGGATTAGTTCAGTAATAGAGTTGTTGGTATGGTGTGGAAAAAATGAAGTAGCTGTTCTATCATTTTCCTCAGAGGCATATTTGGCATTCAACATGTAAACAGTGTTCTCCCATTGAAAAGAATACATTTTATAACCATTGATTAAACAACAAATAGGTATTAAATCGCTTTTGAAGAATGGTGAAGGATTCTACTTCAGTAATGATTTTTGTGAAGATACATGTTTACCCTGTAATTTGAGCTTTCATGTGTAAGTGATTCATTAGTGACATACCCAGTCTCACTTGGAAAGAAAACTGCTCTTTGACTCTGCTGAAAATGAAATGAAGATACACTGATCCTGTAAATATATTATGAATTCTGGAGTGTGGTTAGAAATTTCTTGTTTAAAACAAAAGGATATTTGTAAATATAACTCATTTTAATACTAGTTTCTTTTGAGCTTTATTTGCAATTTTTTTAATCCAAAAGAAAGTTTATAATCAGGGTTCTTAAAACATTTAAGCTGCTCCTCTTTAGGTTTAAATGTTTTTTAAGACAGTTCATATTATTCTAAATAATCAAGTTTCGTGTTGTAAAACTGTTTCTTTTGAGGATTTTTTATTGAAGAAATACCTATTTCTAAAACAAATTGTGCAATGTTGTATAATTTATTTATCAATTTTTGTTAAGCCTGTGTACTCATTAAAAATAATTAGCCACAAATCACTATTTATTGTCCTTGTGATCTAATTGTACTCTATAATTGTCGAATTGATCCACATTAGTCCCTGGTTTAGTTTCAAAATTTACTCATATTTTTTTGCATATAAAATCAGCATTGGAGTTTCATACAATTATATGCATTTATGTTGAATAATAAAAAGAAAATAGTTTTAAAATTAACTTATCTGCCATTGAATCTTTGCATTACAAATTTGATTTGATGACTTTTTTTTATTGTTAATCAATCTACTTTAGATATTAGGAAAATTTTCAAGTTCTGTGAAAAGTGAAATATTATTTTATTTTTGCTAAAATTTATTTTTTCAGGCACAATTTTTATATAATATCCTGACTAAATTCAAGCTTTCCAACTCAATTTAGAATTAAATGTAAGGCAAACTATTTACAAGGTTCTGATTTTCAGGTTAGTGTAAAATTGGTTTTTGTGCACAACCATTCATGCATGATCAAAATCCACTAGCATATATCAACTTAACTTTATTCTGCTACTAATTATGGAAATTATTAAGCAAGAACTTCTTTTGCACTACCATGATATTTATACTTCAAAAACTATTTTTTTTATAGAATTGGAGTGATTGCTTAAATTATATTGCATGTAATTTTTAAACATATATTGAACAAGAGAGGCGTGAAAATAAAATAGGAAAGAAAGAGAATTTGTTTGCATATTTTTTAAATGTGCATAATCCGAAAGTCTTCTTTATTTTGGGTAGTTTTACATCCTGGCATTGCTGCTGTAAAAAACCATAGTAATTTTTTCTATCTGTAAAAGATATTTAACTTTAAAACTTTTGAACCATTAATTGTATTAGATAAACTATAGAATGCATTTGTTATCACAATTTTTAATGTATTAGTTCTTGTTAATGATTTTCAACTGCATACCATAATTTATCATTGAATTCAAATTACCCCATGTTGAAACATTGGATGGAGTAGAGGGCAAACAAGAACTTACGTACTATTTTGAACGAAAGTCTTTTAATTTGTTTTACTTATTTATTTTTAATGGCTTTATAAAGATTTCTTTATTGTGCATGTTTTTGTGGCCTTTTTTCTCTCCAATTTTCTAAAATGTTAATTTAAGTTGCTTCAACTCATCTCTGTAGTAAAGTAGTATATAAAAAAATTTCCCTGTAGTAGTTTAATTGCAATTCAGATATAACAAAAGAAGCATGTTTGAAGTGACATGAATGTTTTATATGCTTGTATGAACATTAGAATTGTTTTGCATGATCCTGTTAAAAACGAATGCAGGAAACAATAACTCACAGAAACATATTGTTTTTCCATTAAAATTTATATGTAACATAGACTTAATTTGTTTATATTGCCACTGTTCTCCCTTTGATTTGGTTGATTGCCATGTAAATCTGTAAACAATTCTTTTTTGTAAGTTTTCTGTTCCAGCACAGGCTATTATTTCTAGAAAAATATAAAAGGTTTATTTGTTTTGAGCATGTCTTTTCTCATGAAGTTAGTGGTTTGGTAGTAGTTTTTCATTTGTGTTAGTCAATTTATGAATCTTTGAAAATTCTGCATTTCTAATCAGTGTCTTCTAACTGTTGAAGGAGGGTGGAAATTGTAATTAGTCTTTCATGTTCATTAATTTTTGAGTTTGTTAAATAGTCGAAGACTTTGAAAACAAAACTGTTATATTATGAGATGTTTCTTGTAAAATGTCTATTCATAAATTCAGAATGGATTAAGGATTAATTATATGTTATGCACTCAAGTAATTGCTTTTGTTCAGCATAATATCTATATATTAATTCGTTGGAGATTAGTTGTGTGCTATTCTGCATAAAATTTTTCTTATATACTTTGATTATATCGTATTTTTTGAAATCCATTTTTATCAGAGTTGAGACAGAATTTTTAAACAGTATAAATGTAGTAAAAAATGAAATATTTCATCTTTAAATTTAATGAGACATTATATTATTGTTTTCAGAGAATTTCCTTGATCAGTAGTTTTGGTGCTACTCTGTTCCTAGGACGATATGCTGCAATTGATCTGAGTGATGGTTCTGGTATGAATTTATTGGACATAAACACAAAAGATTGGTCTGATGTATGCTTAGAGGTAATTAATTAATATGTTTTCAACAAGAAATCCATTCTTTGTAAAAATGTAGTAAAATTTTTGAATGCTATTATTTGTGTGCAATCATATAAGATTGGAGAATTGGATAAAATTGGAAAAAAAAAAAAAAAAAAATTGAAATGCATATTAAGATATAAGAGATTACTATTTTTAACCTTTTTGTTAGAATGTTTCCTCTTGGGCACTATTCTAGACTGTGTGTCACTTGATGTTTCTTGATTTCGATAGTTCTACAAAGTTAATGTGTGATTTCTAAAACTATCTACAGAGTTATAAGAAATCACACGATAATTTTTTTGGGGAAAGTCAATGTGTACAATTGTATTTTTTAATCCTCGAAGCACTAAAATGAGCCCTTATATTCAGTGAATAATTAGACATCCAATTAATTTTCCGAGTGCAAAGGCCTATTTATTCTGCACTACAAGAGTAAATTCAGATTTTTTATAATCTTGGTAAATTTTACCCCTCAGAAGCCAGACAGAGAGCTATTTATTTTAACCCTGTTGGCATTAAAAAAAAGTTTAATTGTTTTGACAAATTAAAATTTTTCATTAAAGTGCACTTGAAAGTTGTGATTAAAAATTTGTTCCATGTTACATCTCGAGATTCAGATATTACTTGTGTTTTCAATTATTTATTCTTAAGTAAAAGGGCATTATAATAATTTCAATCATGCTATAGAATATTGATCGCCCTTTTAAAAAGTATGATTTGTTCCTTTTATCTGTGCTGTCACATATGTTTCTCATGAACTAATTTGTAAATGCATTTGTTTTGTATAAAAATAATTAAATTTAATTGACATAAAAAATTGTTCCCTGTATGTGTGGCAAGAGCATCTGGAAATATAAGTAGATATCTTGTAACTAAATTTCAGTTTAGTAAGAAACATAGTAATAGGGAAAAAGTATTAATTTAATAAAGATGCTTTAGGAAAGAAATGCAATTAGATTCAGATATTTACCTTGATGTATTATAATACAAAAATGGTGTAAAATTTTTAGTTTGAACCAACTGTTTAGAAGTTCTTAAATTGGACATTTATTTGTTTACTAGTAAGTGAAATTTTGTACTGAAACCCCTGCAAAATATTGGTTTCTTTGAGAACAGATGCATTTTATGACATTTATTCACTCATTGTGTAAAAATGTGTGAATTTTTTTTCTTAACTGTTCATTTTATTGATATTTTATTATTTCAGGCATGTGCACCGTCATTAAGGAAAAAATTGGGACAACCAGTACCAGCATGCACTGTTTTGGTATGGTTGAAAGATCATATTTTAGTTATTGCTGTGTTATCAAATTAGTTTTAAATTTGATACTTATTAAACTATTTATGATATTGTATTTTTAGAGAATTAGCACATCATTATTTGTAACATTACATTGCAGATTAAATGTTCTTAATTCTTTGAGCTTAATTTATTTTAGTCTTAATGCTGATTAATTAAAATTGTATATCAAGCATTTTTATGTCATCCAAATTTTGTTTTTAAAGTCACAACTGCAAATTTCATATTTAAATTAGTTGTTACATCTAGATATCAAGTTGCATTAATAGAAATGAAGGCATGTTGCAAACAGTTAATCAATGTTCTAGATAATGTAAATTATTTAATTTAATCAAGGTAAATATTTTCTTTTAGAGTGTATATATATAACAATATAATTGAATTTGTGTTTTTGAATTCATTAAATACTGTTATTTTTACATACAAAATATTAAAAAAATGTTAAAGTAAATTAAAATGCATGATTTCTTGTGAAGTTTTTATTTTGATCTATGTTGTCAGTGTTAAACATAATTTTATCACTGGTGAAAAAAAAAAAAAAACTAAAATGTTTTTCTGAGTGTTGGAACATTATATTACACTGTAGATTTTATGTTCTGTTAATTTTTTTTCTTGGCAGTGATTTCAAGAATGTGTCAGTATTGCTTTGTTTCTCAAGCTGCTCTCATATAACTATTTTGTTTAATGTCTGTGAAAGGTTTTCTACCTTATTTCTAATGTATATGTATAAATTTCCTTCCCCCCTTCAATGTCTCTTGTTTTTCTTCCTCCTTTCAGGGTTCGGTATCACCTTATTTTATAGAACGTTATGGTTTCTCTGAAAACTGCAAAGTAGTTGCATTTACTGGTGATAATCCAGGTAAGTAAACTCATGTAAATAATTATATGTGTATGCAGTTTATTATCTATGCATCATTATTTCTTTCTGCACTTAATGAAATTTGATTTACATATTTCTCAAATATCTGCCAGCTGTTTTCTTTTTAAAATTGCTTCTGTTTTCACTATTTCCCCATTCTTTTAATAATATCTTCATTTTTGTAGCAGAATGAGAATGAATTCCTTTAATTTTCAAAAATTAATGAGGATTCTTTCTAATTGTCTATGTATTCACTTAGTTAAACAAAATTTATGGAGTACAAGCTGGTTTAGCTGTTCCTGGTTTTTGAGATAAAGATGAAGATTCTGTCAAAATAATTTATCCCTAATAAACTGCATTTTTTTTAAAGAAAGAAATTTAATTGTGTGTCTCAGACAAGGAGGTTTTAGTTTGGTAATTTGTGTGATCATTTTTGATTAAGTATCACACTTCAAAACTATTGAGACCATTGTGACTGTTGTGTTTGAGATATTTTTTAATATTGTGAACATTCTCTCTCATATGAAAATAAATATATATAAATTCTTTTTATAATGTAATCATTTATTTAAAAATGAACAAAAAAGAAGTAAAAGTGTTTTTTCCTTTAGAACCTAATATATTTTCATCCTCATATGACTAAAAATAATAGCATGAAAACTTATAGTAAAAAAGTTAGGAATTTTCTTATAATATCTGTAGCTATTAATTTAATTTTATAAACAGTTATACCAAAGAATTAACATGTTTTTTTTATTATAAAAAGGTACATAGGGAAAAAAACTATGAGTTTTAATTATATATGTTTGGAAATGTTCTTGATTTTAAAAGTGTTTTCCGTTTTTTGAGCATTTTTTAAATATAAGTTTGCTTTTCACAAAGGTCTTTTGAAAAATTAGGGAAATATATATATATTGTAATTCTTGATGCTGTGCACAAAATACCAAAAAAAATCTTAATTTTTTTAAAATCTTATTAATCAATATTGATGTTTATTGTCTAATTAAGTTTCAGTATTTGATCTAAATATGCATACATTTGGAAAATGTTAACCTATAAATAGTCTTGGAATTGAAAGACTTTAGTTAAATTTGAAAGACGCATTTGAAGACTGCATTAAATTTTTCACTATTTGCATCAAGTGTGTACTTTTATGTATTTAAATCTACTTATTTTATATTCTAAACTAATTATTTTAAATAAATAGTTTATAGCTTGATACTTAGTTCCCATTTTCTTTATACTATGTGATATGAAGGATCATTAATTACTACCTATCTTGTTGGTTGACGTGCATATGAAAGAAATTTTTAGGCAAAGAGAGTCCAGACTGTTAATTCCTTTTTTATTTTTTATTTCTCCAGTATCTTCAATGAGGAATTTTCCGTACTTGGATTGTAATAATTAAAATTAAGTTCGGTACCCAGCCATGGCTGTTATTGGTGGCTAGTGGAAGTTCATCTAGGTTTTACTAAGATCAGAAACCAAGTAGCAGAAAGGGCCAAGATTCTGCAGCTGTGTGTGCAGAAAGGTCTTGGAAGGTTATCGCCATGACTAATATGCATTGATGGATGGGGGAGGGTAGAAAACCCTGCAGTCAGCAAAATTGTCTGTTCATCCTTGCAACCAGCGTAGATGGTATATTTACTTTAACTCATGTGGAGAGGAGAAAATTTGATTTGAACTTTTTGCCTAGTCCAGCATTAAATATTTACATCCAATGAAATATTTTACCATGTATATGCATTTACTGGACATACTATGATGTTAGTTAGAATGTTATTATTATTGTCTTTTGAACCTAATTTTTATAATTTCTTTGTAGCCTCTTTAGCTGGAACTCAAATGAATAAAGGGGACATGACAATAAGCTTAGGTACAAGTGATACTGTGTTTTTATGGCTTACAGATCCAAAACCTTCTTTATCAGGGCATGTTTTATGTAATCCCATTAATAGCAAAGAATTCATGGCTTTGTTGTGGTGAGTTTATGTTTGAAATTATAATTCTTTTAGCTTATCTCGTCTTTATTCTTTTACTAAAGGTGATTTAGAAATTTGGTGTGATTTCTGATTGCTAAATTTCTCTCATTTTCTTATGGTTATTATTACAGTCATAAAAAAGCTAATCTGTTTTCAATGTACAGAATATGCTCTTTACTTACCAGTTTGGTAATTTTTTATAATAATACGCTTATACTTTTAAATTATCTTATGCAATCAGTTTATTAAGAAATATTTCTGTGTACAGAAAATTTCTTTACCATGATATTAAACAGATTCCTCCATCTTTCTCTTTATAGTTTTAAAAATGGATCTTTTACGAGAGAGAGGATAAGAGATGAATGTGCTGAAGGTTCATGGGAACTGTTCAATGATATTTTGGAAAGTACTCCTCGTGGAAATTTCGGCAACATAGGTAAATTTTGTAAACTCTTAGAATATTTTTTATGAGTCGCTTTTTATATTGTGTATTAATTAGTATAAATTGTACCCAAATTTTCATACAGGTATGTTCTTTGATATGATGGAGATTCTTCCAGCTGTGATTGGGGATTTCAGATTCAATAAAAATAATGAATCGGTGAGTTTAGTGACAAATGAGAAGCTATTTATTCATTTTGATTTTTTAGAGAAATCTTTCTTTATTTTCTGCAAACTTTCCCTCCTTCTTTTTGTCATCTAAGTTCAGTTTAAAAGTGTCAAGAATTATTTCTCTTGTGGTATTAGAGTCAAATGTAATTGACAGATTAAGTATTATGCTATTGATATCTTGATTGTGATATGAATGGTAATATGTGGGAGGATCTGAAAATATTTTATTTATGCCAAAAAAGTTTACATAATGAAAAATGTATTGAATAGTCCATAGGTGTAATTGAATTTTAATGAGAGAAATGCATCGTAACCTAAGATATCTGTTTTAAACTAAGATTTCTGTTGTATTAATGAACAATGTTAATCATTTCCTAATTAAAATATTGATAAATTTTGGATGAAATCTCAAAGGTCTTTTTAAATAAACACATGTACATTCAGGAACAGGCTTAGTATTAATTTCATTGATTATTGAACAGATTTTAAGAGCTCCATGCAACATAAAGAAAAAAAAAGTTTCTGGTAATATGGTTGCTTGTGTTATACAGGGTGTCCCATAAAAGTGGAACAAGCTTTTATTTCCTTAAATATTGATCCTAGACATATACTTCCAATTACAAAGTTTCATAAAATAAGGTAAGAATTTGTATGAAAATATTTTGGCTTCTGAGACGATTGATAATAAAAAGATACAAAAATTAAATTTTTATACTGCCCCCTTAATGCAAAAATTCCAATTAATAAAATGTTTCTCTTACATTCATCTATTCACATACAAAGTTGCTCACTTCTATCTGCACAACTACAAAGATATAAGAAGACAAATTTGTTGACTTGGACTACTTTTCCATACCTCTCACTGCTACTTGATCTAGTCTTTCGATGTACATTTTAAGGATAATATACATATTTCAAAAAATTATTTAAAGGATCGGGAAATAACAATTCATTTTTAAATCTAAAAAATAGTTCATCTTGTGAACCTTCGAAAAATATCTAAACCAGTGATGACTCATGATCAAAAACAAGCCTTGCTATAAAAATATTATTAGAATACAATTGAAATGCAATTTTTCATAAATAGCTTCACCTTTAAATAACTCAAACTTGTAGTTATAAATAGTTACCTGAATTGTATTTTAGAAAATTACCATAATATCTTCTCTCTTCTAACAGAAAACGAATACTTAGAAGCCAGCTGAGATCCTGTTAAGGCAACATGAAAGTGAATCCGAAACCAAAAACCAACCAATAAAAGAGAAATCGAAAAACAAATCAAGAGTGTAAAGGCGAACCTTGGGTGGGATTAAAGGGGGGGGGGGGAGAAAGAAAAGTGTCTTTGCCCATTGTATCATTTAGTTGTGTGCAATGAGCAAATTATGGTGCTTTCCAAAACTATATTGTGTGCAGTTCCATTCTATGTCTGTCTTACTTTTTCATTCATTTTCTGTCTTCTTTTCTCGTTTTTAAGTTTTTTCGTTGATAATCGAACTCTCAGAGTGGAGGAGGAAGGAAATAAGAATAAGAACGAAAATACTAATTTTAAAAATAATTTTAGTGAGTTTGCAACTCTGCAAGTTGCCACTGCCCTTAGGTAAAGCTTAAAAATACACACAATGCTGAGAGCAAATAACTTATTCTTGTTTGATATTAGGTTATTTTCCTATTATGCCTTAAGTTTTTTCATTATCTCAAGTTATCCTTCCATTCTTTGTCAAGTCGATAGTTGCAACTATCGACCAATGAAAACTGACTCATTGTCAATTTTTTTTCAATCCATAATTGGATAATTGTATTACTAGACAAGTAATTGCATTTTGCAGTTTTTCTATCTTAAATAAATTTACATTTCTGCAGTAAATCTCTCCATATAAATTTGTGAAAATTCCCTTTAAATTAAAAAATTAATACATCTCTGCAAGTTTTGCAGATAGAATTGTGAAACTTAGTTTATATGTTGATGAGTGTAAGAGGTACATTTTATTCATTGGCACTTTTACTCTATGGGGAACATATAAAAATTAAATTTTCTTAACTTTTTATTTTCAACTTCCACAGAATCCAAAGTGTTTCACACAAATTGCCACCTTATTTAATGACACTTTGTAATTGGAAGTATATGTCTAGGTGTAATATGTTATTATTAAATAAATGCTTGTTTCACTTTTTTGGGGCACCCTGTATAAAAGTAATTTAAAGAATATCCCGAGGATAATAGTCTTTTTTTAAAAAAAACATTCAAGAGCTTAATTGACAGTTAAAATTTTTTTATTTATGGTTTCTCATTGCAATGAGTATTCTTTAGAGAGGACCTCTTACATTTGCGAAATTCAGCCGTTGCATTTTTTCCATAAGAAATTAAAAGAAAAACAAAGGGAACTTATGTCATCATTATTATAATTTATTTTTCACTGAAATAATAAATACTTTTGTCTAAAAAATGCAAAATTCTTTGTTGTTATTAGATTGGCATATTAATGTCTAAATTTCATAAAATTAACTATGAAAACATTATGTGCATGAGACTATGATTTTAATTATGTATTTTCTCATACTGATGGCCTAAATATTTATGTATTTGACACCAAAAGATTCATAATATTATTTTATTATCTTATCAATTTATAATGTGGCTTAGTTATACAATAAGAAGTTTATTAAGTAATTAAAATATTCACTCGGAATTTTTTGTTGATTTAGTTTATTTTTTGTTGTAGTTTTATTAAAATAAATACTTTATATTTTGTCATCTAAAATTTTTCTTCATCATAGCCTTTAAACACCTTTTTAAAATTTTTGACTTTGTTTAAATACAAAAATTTGATTACTTTGTAAAGGTACAAAGATTTTCAAAAGAAGTTGAAGTGAGAGCTCTGGTTGAAGGCCAGTTTCTAGCAAAAAGAGTGCATGCAGAAGATTTTGGATTTAAAATAAGTAATTTACCTTTACTATCTTTCTCTTCTGAATCTTATTTAACTATTAAATTTTCCTTTCAACTGTTTTCATGTTACTTATTGAAATGTCTTAATTAGGTTTCTTTAAAAATAATGAAATTGCTTTATATGCATTCATTCAATATTTATTACATTGTCTCCTATATTTTAATTTGAAAGTATAAACTGTTTTGCTTTAAGTAGTTCATTTATTGCCTGGCCTCTAATTATTATTTTTTAGATTCTTCAGCAAGAATTATTGCAACTGGTGGTGCATCTACTAATAAATCATTAATTCAGGTAAAATTTCTTAGGTCTTTTATGGTTCAAATTTTCTCTATACCAAAAAGTTGAAGTCATCAAGACTATTTCATGTTAATTTAAATTTTCGCTTTTGGGTGTTTTTAAATATACAAATTTTCATAGGTTTTGGCGGATGTTTTTAATCTCCCTGTTTTTGTCCTGGATATTGCAAATTCTGCCTGCTTAGGATCTGCTTTGAGAGCGAAACATGGTAAGTGATGTGCAGATTTTATTTTACTTCATCCTTTTTTTACATGGCTTGAATGAATATTATTATCGTATTTGTCATTTTGTACTTATTTTTGTTTATGATTCTGCAAAATGGATAGTAAATGCATGACGTTTTATAAATAAGTACCAGAGTTTTTATGAATTCTGAATTTATGATAATTCTATTCTTTCTTAGCATGACTGGTTGTTGATGACCAGATGCTCATTACTGTGAATTTTTGTTTGCTTATTTAATTTAAAGAATATATACTTAGTTGCTATAAACTGTATCTATTTCAATGCTGTTTCAGATTTTTTCTATTTTTTAAATTTTAGCTCTCCTTGGTGAAGATTTTTGTTTTCAAAATATGTTTAATAAACCTCTTGGAATTCAGTTAAGTGCTATACCTGCAAAAGATGCTGATGAGGTAAAAATTAAAATGATAATACACAAATAAAATATCTGTTTTAATTGCTTAGCATTCCAAGATGGTTCTAATTTTATTTATAAAATACAGGTTTATGGTCCAATGCTGGCTCGCTACAGAACCCTACAAGAAAGAGTATTCAAGATCTGTAATCCTTTAAATTGATAAAATTCCTGTTTTATTGTTATTCATTCTATTTTTATACTTTATGAACAAGTAACATTTTAAATGTTTGTATTTTTACAAGAACATTGTAACAGAATTTTATTAAAAATCATCTTAAGCAAACTTGCTGATTGTTTCGAATATTTTGCATTCCATTTGGATCTTTTGCTGCCTTAACCGTAGTGAGATGCAATTTACCAGGCTGTGATATAAACCACATTGATGTTGTAGTATCAAAAATAAAATAAGTTAGCATTCGCCTTTGTAATGTCTTTTTATTTGACAATTATTTTCAATTTTACACATTTTTATTTCTTTGGTGCTATGAAATATTGCTTTCTGTAGTAGTTTTCAATTAAAATCAGTTGAAACTTGTGTTTGTATTTAGTTATTGAGCTTCTGAAAGTAATTGACTCAACACTTATTCCTTCTTTTGTTACTGAATGAACACTGCAGTTTTTTTACTTATTTTTTGCAATAAATATGAATTTAAAGTTAATTTTTCGTTCATTTTTTTAAACCAACTCTTCACAAGAAGCCAAATTAAAAGTAATTGAATAATTGTTATTTATGCAAAATGTAGTCAAGTCATTTTTCTTTACTGTTCTTTTCTTACTTGATTTAATTTTGTTATTGAATTTTCCTGTGTGTGAATCTGTTTTAATTGATTTATTTGGCTTAAGGATGATGCATATAAATAGTTTATTTTAAAATGTACACCTTTATATGTTTTCATATTTTGTTAACCTCTGAAATATTGTATCCACAACATTAATGAGTTATTCATTTTGTATTTACCTGAGCATTTTATTTTGCACATGTTCTGACTATCAGTTGTTTTCTGAAAATTTATGTTGTTTTGAAAGTTGGTATTCTAATCCATCATTGAGGTATGTGGAATTTATAAATCTTTTAAAATTTTTCATTAGATGATATATACTGTTTTTGTGAAATCTTTGTAGATTTTTCCCTAGTTTGAATTCTAAAAACAGATGTTTTCCCCCCTGCCAGTTTCTTAGATTAAAATTTATATTTACCAATTTTTCTTAAAACATTCATTCTCATAAGCAGCTAGGTAAAGTATTATATTTAGGTTGTACTATTATTGTTTATAAATACCACTATAATTATTGTTTATAAATTACATTCATTTCATTACTTTTTCACCTAATTGTTCGTCTTTTTTGGAAAGAGTATTTTTTATCACAATGTAATTAATAAAATGACCATCTGTGCAATATTTTGCATTTAGAATTATTGATGTTTGTTAAATCTGCAAAAATTTTAATTTTCTGTGATTTGTAATGGTACAAATGTTTTCATATTTATTTAAACTTGCTGATACCTTGGCAGCTATTTTATATTTTACATTCTACTATTACCAGTTTTTATAGTATCATAATTCATGTTTATGTAATGTTTTATGTAGCTTTGAAATTATTTTCCTTGAAATCGATTTCTAATTAAATCTTTCACCAGAGTGTCAGTTTTCAGCGTAATTCCTTATAAGTCTCAGGAAGAGTGAGAGAAAATAATTTAAGTGTTTCACAAACTTTTTCATCTGTATGCAACAGAAAAAAATATTTTCTAGAAAATCGTTTAATAATTATAAATATATATTAATAAAAAATAAGATTTTATATTTTATTTTTGGTGATTTATAAGTTTATTGTTAAGGTACTTTTAGAAGCCTTCTCTTTTATTTTGATTCATATGTGTAAATATTGAGTGCAAGGTTGTAATCAAAACTAAATGAAATTGTGATTGTTTTTTAAAATACCTTATTGGTAGTTTTATGAATGCGAATGTGCCAAGTAATATTTATTTATATTTTACTTCAAGTATCTTTTGTAGTTAGCATCCGTATAAAAATTCATTTTTAGGTACCATCACATATTTTTTTTATTTCTTATTAAATAAATTTAACAGATGTGATATATTTGAATTGTAATTTGATGCCTTATACATCATAATAGTGAATCTGTATTAAAAAGTATATATATTTAACTGTAAATAAAATATTTAGTTTACTTCTTTTATTTTCTTTTTGCTTATTTTTCTGTGTATTATTCTTATTTTAAAAAAGTGAAACTTCTATTTTTCACAAAATCTATATAAGATATAGGACGTAACATTTTTACTAATTTCTGGTGTTCCAAAGAAATGAAAACTTCAATCAGTGTCAATTTCATTTGACTTCAAATGACAGGTGGTATAATCTATGGGGAATATTGCTTTTATCCATGAAAATAAGGGA
Organism: Araneus ventricosus; assembly: GCA_013235015.1. NCBI lineage: Eukaryota > Metazoa > Arthropoda > Arachnida > Araneae > Araneidae > Araneus > Araneus ventricosus. Next base: position 729,209 of record BGPR01000054.1, on the reverse strand, counting down.
ATGCAAGGCAATGAATGCAAAGTGAATTTTAAAAATCTCTCAAGTTAATATTTTTGAATATTCTGTGGTGGATAGTTAAAGTATTTTATTCAGATTATCAATTAGCAATGATGCATTCTTTTCACAGATTTCAAAATATGTTAAATCATAGTGTAGAAATATGTTCTATCTAGTAATTGTATTGTTCCTTTGTGTGTTTGTTTTCAAAAATGGTAGGGGAAAGTAGAGTAAAACTGGGTAGCTAAGGTTCAAAGGCCTGCTGGAGCTAAAATACTTGACAAAGAGCTTGTCAAATTTTATTAAAATATTCATTGTTTATCAGAGTTCAGTGTATCTTTCCAGAAAAGTCACAGATTTATTACTTTTTTTATCAGTGATTTTTATATAAAAAGTCAAAACCGGGTACACATGTTAACTTTATGGGAAATTAGGAAAACTCGATTTTCAGTTTTTAGGGTTGCAATCGTTTTTATTTTATATGACAATTTAAGAATATTAGTTACAAAATTCACATGTAAAGCAGTTGCCTTCTTCCTTTGCGTCACTGCAGCTTTCGTGGGCACAGCTAAGACAGTTTAGTTTTAACATTAGATTAACCATTCTTCTTTATTTAAATTAGAAAATTCATCATTAAAATATAAACGATCAATGTCTGATGTGTTTTTATTGTCTTCAGTGGAAGAATCGTCAATACTGACTATCTCGGTCTTGCACCACTTGTAGTACCCTGTTTTACCTCGAATGCAGAAGTTATAGAAAACAAAATAGAACACCGCAATTATTGGAGTAAATCCTTATTGTTAAAAGAAGCCTTTATCTCTTCCTGAATATCCATCTATGTTTACGACAATGCATGTAAGCAATGTGCATAACAAACAAAACCATAAATGCAAGTTTCAAATCGTTATCAGCTTCCTATGAAATGGGGTGAGCCGAAATCCCTTTCCGTCTTCAGTTTCTGGTTGATCCCCTCAATGCCCTTGTGACTGAAACTCCAGTGTAAAATGTGTACGATACTCGATTGTAAGTTACACTCTTCTCCACAAATGATTTGGAACAATAGTTTTCGTATTATTGCAAATAACCAGACAGACATCGATTTTTTTAATGTTACATAAACATATATATCAGTTCAAAAATATTCATTTAGAGACAATTAGTGAGAAAACCCTAAATTAAGCATATAATAGAAGTTACAAACATTACAGAAGCTGGCGTACAAAACCTATTTTGAAAAGGTGCCGATTTGCCCTGGGGCTCCTTTGATTCAAGGTTATCTACAAATTTACTATTCTGATTTTATTTTAATTTTGACCCAAAAATTAATTTAATTATAATTTTAAATATGAATATGTATCAATTTGCCAAATTGTAAGGCGTTAATCCGATAACGGGTGATTTTTTTTTTAACTGTTCAATTATTTTATTAAGGAAGGTATTGTTGTTGGTCCATAGGCTCTCTCTCTCTCTTCCTAGTAATGGTTCTGATGGGGCGCCAAATTACTCTTTCCCAGGGCGCTCACATTTGTTAAGACAGCCCTGCTTTTCTCATTTTTTTGTTTTGAAAATTTCTTACAGGGTATCCATAAATTATAGTCGGGGTTTCCTAACCTCATAACTTTCGATTAAAGAACATGATGATAAATATTATTGCATGTTCAACTCAATAAGTTTTTTATAATAGCACAAAGTAATTTACACATGTAACCCATTGACACTGGATGGCAGTTGCGGCGAGTCGGGTTGGGGGCAGTCGCCCCCTACTTTATTAAAGAAAAATTAAATTTTTATTTCATTTTAGCTGCCTAAAACTAGAAATTATAAAAAAAATCCAACAATATTCGTGAATTCTAATTTTTAAACTAAAGTCTTCAATTTTAATGCCTACCCCCTTTACTCCCGGGTCTTTTAGATGTCTATAATTTTTTTTGCCCCCTCACTTTTTCCACCCAATCGCCGCCACTGCTGGATGGAGATTTAGTTCAGTCTCGATGTGTTGCATGCCACGAAAGGCTGTCAACTTTTGTACTAAAGGTTTTTTGATAGCTGTTTTCTCTTAGACAAAATAAAAGAAAAAACTTCTAAGGAACTTAAATACTTTATTGCTTTTATATAAAGATAGCATGCATTTCACTAACCTTAATCTAGACACATCAGGATTGAACTCAATTTTCAGCCACGTGTCGATGGCTTGCTGGCCGCAAAAGGCTAATGTGTGGAAATTACTTAACTTTGCTTCTGTTATTAAAAAAAAATTTTGAGCTGTAGTTTCAGAATATTTTTATGAAGCTGTGAAGTTGCTTCTGTTCGATGCTAATCTTATGACAAGAAAGAGAGTTTTACAGAAGTTTTACTGGAAGCCAAGCCAATGAATCCCGACTTTGGCGATAAAACGAAACTTCTAGAAAATTCGAGACTGTTGGTCCTATCTCTACTGGGAACGGAAATTTAAAGAACCTTCAAGAGATTTCTATGTGACGTCACATTCTGTCGGAAAAGTTATAAAAATCAAGCTACTCCAACGAGCAATCAATAGTCTTTGGAGCTTCGACAGCAGTATAAGTTAGTGAGCTGATTGACATTGAGCGCTATTGAAAGTGCTGTTACTGATATTTATTAGTGATCTGCTGTCTGCTTGTGTTGTTAATTTATAAAAGTGCTGATTAATTTTGTTGCCTGTGCTACGTCTTTACTGAGCTTTGCAGACTTTTGGGAATTCTGAAGACTCGAAGGACAGAGTTACATCCTGAGACCGATAGCATGGTCGAGAGGTTAATCGAACGATTTAAAATCATCTCTCAAAATTTGTTTCGAAGAATCAAACTGATTGGGATATACATTTGTCACCTTTTCTCTTAGTCTATAGGAGCACGAACAATGAAGTGACAGGCTTGACTCCAGCAGAGATGCTTTTTGGTTGAATGCTGTGATTGCTCTGTGATATTCTCTTTGGACGACCGAGTGAAACGCCTTCCTCGCCGAATGAATACATGCATGATGTAGAGGCACGTTTGGAAAGCGTACATGCATTTGCCAGAGAGCGAATTAAAGTGGCCAGTGAACGAATAAATTCTCATTACGACTCCAGAGCAACAGACCACCATTTTAAGGAAGTCTGGTTGTATAACCCAAAGCGACGGAGAGGTCTGAGCCCAAAGCTGCCACAGAATCGGGAAGGACCTTGAACTTGAACGAGAGGAGTTATGGGATTTGAAGCAACAAAGGCTGTAATCCCCTAGTTCCAAGCTAGACACAGTATAGTTCGTTCCAAAAAAAACGACTCCATAATGATGATTAGATCAGTCCATAAAAAGTACTGCGTCAATCTGTCCATGCAGAAAAAGTCCGAAATTGACGGTCTTGGGCGGCGAAAAAAACACAAGAGCCACAAAGAAAACGCAACACACGATGCCAAAAGGATGCGGCTAAGAAATATCAAAATACTTGAGGGCTTGAATGAAGATGGTCAGATTCTTCTTGTTGGTAAAGACATGAGATAGAAGGACATCATAAGTAATGTTAGGTTCAACGATGTTCAATTTGTTCCAGAGAATAACTCTGAAAGATGCATATTTTTTGCACTTTAAAAGAATGTGAGAAATATCATTATTTTCATTACAGACAATGCACAAAGGGTCGGGGTGAAGGTTGAATCTATGAAGCAGACCTGGGGTTATGATAGTTTTACTAATTATGCGTGCAATTAGTCTGTCCTGCACTCTGTTTTTAGTCCATTTAGAGATGGTTATAATGTCCGGAACATTTCCAATCATTGCTTGGTATTTGCTTCTACGGTAGTTGTCATGCGTTATTTGGATTGACTGTTTTTTTAAGTTGGAAATAATGTCCTCTGAGGCGATCCATTCTATAAATGACGTGGAATCAGTAACTTGCTTTGCAAGAGAGTCTGCCTTTTCATTCTAAAAGATCCCGGAATGACCAGGAACCCATAAGAGGGAAATATTTTGATTCATACTTTTTCTGACATGAATTTTTGAAGCCAGACGTTGAATGACCTTGGGAGAGTGAAAGGTTATGTTTTTAAGTGAAGATAGTGCCGAATAACTGTCTGATAGGATTAAAATATCCTTTTCAGGAACTGCTAATTCATCCAATGCTTGGCAAATCGCCAAGACTTCCGCTGTGAAAACGGAATTTAGGGGATGAATACGATAAGAGAATTGCTGAATATTAGATAGACCAGCAATTGACGTGTAACGGTGTGATTTCGAACCATCAGTAGCAATAATGAAATGATTTGGGAAAAAGCTTTGGATGCATTCAGTGAAGCTAGTAGCGATTATTGAAACTGGGATTTCTTTGCTTTGAAAACGAAAGTCTTTAAGAAAAATTTCACACAAGTTTGGGTTGGAGTGTGGAAGAACTGGGAGGGTTATTACATGGTCTGGAATGCAATTAAAATTATGAAAGGTGACTCTAAGGGATTCTGCATCTTTTTCAACGAGCTGTAAATTAGATTCATCATTAGTATGGATCAAAGGAGAGAAGGGATGAGTCGCAATTTGTTTGATAAAAAATTGGATTGCTAAACGTCTGATTTTTACTGACATTATTTCCTGCCCTGCAAGCTTTAATAAAATAATGTTAGGAGTCCAGATTGGTACTCCAAGGGCTATTCTAAGAGTCGTTGTTTGAATGACATTACAAGATTTAAGGTGCGTTTCTGAAAATTTATTAATGATAGGACAACTGTAGTGAAAAAGGCTAAGGATGCTGCTATTAGCGATAGTGATAAGATGTTTGGTTCTTGGGCCGTTTCTTTTATAACCTAAAATTTTAAGACCGTTAATTTTTTTAAGTGCCTTACTGCGTAAATTTCTAAGTATGCATCCATTTTGATTATTCTTAGTAAACTGGATTCCAAGATATTTTAGCGATTCACAGATAGCCAGTTTCCAATATGAGAACCATTTATATATGTTTTCCATAGTGTTTTGAATTTTATTTTGGATATAGGTCATAGAATGGTGAGAACAGTATACAAAAATATCATCAGCAAAAATAGAACATTCAACATTTTCTTCCAAAGTCTCAAAAAATCATTAAAAAAAACTACAAAAAGAATTGGAGAGAGGACGCTACCCTGGGGCAGACCTTTAAAAAGAATGTTTGTATTAGAAAGATTGTTTCGCCATTTAATTTGAAATGATCTTTCCTGCAGAAAGTGGTGCATCCATTTAGCGATTTTACCAGTAATACCCAGTTCAAGACATTTGTAGATAAGTTCGTCAATATGTACAGAATCATAAGCACTTTTAATATCGAGACTTACACCAACAAAAAAAATTTTGTTTTTGCGGGCCTCAGAAATTGCAGTAAAAATTTTGTAAATCGCTGTATGATTATCTCTAAACGGAAGGAATCCATGTTGATTTGAATTCAATTTTTTCTGACAAGTGAGGTAATTGGTAATACGATGCGCTAAAATACGTTCAAAAATTTTGCAAAAGACTGAAGTAAGGGCTATTGGTCTATAGGAAGTTAATTTAGTTTGATCTTTGGTAGGTTTAGGAATTGGAAGAATAATAGCGTGTTTCCAGTTTTTGGGAAGAACAGAAAAATCAAGTTGCTGTTGAAACATGAAAAGAATTTTGTAAAGGGATGCATCGTCAAGATTTTTGAACCAAATTGCCTGTATATTATCAGCTCCTGGGGTGGAATTTTTAGTTTTCTGTATTGCTCGTTTGAGTTCCCAAAATTCAATATTTCTATTTAAGAATTCATTGTCACTGCCATAATCAATAGGAATAGGCTGAACTTCATTAGTCTGAATTGAGAAATGTTTTGCAAATAAGTCACTTTGTGTCTTCGGGTGGGTTACATACCGGTTGTTATGGAAAATGATATCATGATTTTTAACATTTGGGTTCGTATGATTAGATAATTTGTTTAGAATTTTGAAGAACATTTTGGGGTTTGGGGAACTTTTACTGATGTTATCCCAGTAATTGTCTTTGGCCCTTTTAAAGTGAAATTTAAATTTACTTCTATATTTTTTATAATTGATCCATTCTGAACTCGAGATGGTACTCCTGGCTGTTTTCCATGCATATTTTTTTAGACGACTGAAGTTATGGCAAGCGGTATTCCACCATGGTGGATAATCTTTGTTTTCTAGAATTTTATTTGTAGTATGATTGCTAATGGTCAGGGAAATTTGGCTTGTAATTGTATCTATAGTCGGCTGGTCTGTTGAGTTAAATATTTCTATTGATTTTTCGATAATTGGATTCCATTTGATAGTTTTGATATTTCTGCATGCGTTCTGGAGTTTTGTCCAAGAAATGACAATAGGAATATGATCACTTTCAAATGAACAATCAAAAACATAACATTCAGTCTCATTAGAGATGGAAGCAGAGCATAAAGTAAGATCGATTATAGAGTATGTACTAGCATTAATGATATGAGTTGGGGTGGAGGTGTTAAGCAGAGTAAAGTTCGAATTATTGAGCCAGTCAACAAAATCCTCACTAAATGACGATTGAGAGTTTCCCCCCCCCCAAAGAGGGTGGTGGAGGTTGAAATCTCCAAAAATAAAGGTCGGAGTGTGTAGGCTATTGAGGAACGTTTTAATGGGGTTGATATTAAAACCATGTGGTGCATAAATGTTAAGGATAGTGAAACTTTGGTTTTTAGAATAGACTTCAACAGCCAGGATTTCTAGATTTGGATCATCCTCTTTGCTATAAACCACTCTTCCAGAAAGATTTTTCGGGATACCAATTAGTAACCCGCCGCCGAGTCTATTGCTTCGATGTGTACGAAAAAAGATGTTGTTTGGATGTGATTGTCGTCTGCTTTTAGGAAGGTTTCCTGGAAAATCCAGAAGCTGGAAGTAGAAAAGGGAGGTTGATGAAGCCAGATTTGTTTGTTTTTAATACTACGGCAATTCCATTGCACGAATGACATGAGAATGAGATTAGAAAAAATTAAGGAAAGAGAAAACTGCTTCCTCACACAAAAACGATGACAGAAAAAGCATGAGATGAAACGACTGAAAAAGGATCAAGTGAATAAGAAATGCAAAAATGGCGGTGAACAAGAGAAAAGTTGAAAAAAAAACCCAGAATTGTGGACAAGACAAAACAAAAACAAAACGCCAACAAAAGACATTAGCACTGAGGCATGTCTTCTGCGTCCTGTGAACCCCCGGCATCCCAAGAATTGATGGAGTTAGACATTTGGCGCAAATTACTAAAGAGCTTCTTTTTGCGAACATGAGAAGAACCTGGGTCAACACACTGGGTGATTATTTTGCAGAAATTTTGACAAATACAGTCCATAGATTTTTGTAGCATATCTGCAAAGATTGCCATCTGCCGTTCGAACCTGTCATTTATAGCTTGAAGGAGAGTCTCGAATTTAGCATTTATAGTGTCTTCGATATTTGTAACTGCTGGCATTGTTTTCACCGTTCAGAGTATTTAGCTTTATTTTGCTGAAAAATACGTCTAGCTTCACCAGTTGTGATGTGGTTTCGGCATTTTAATTCCAGTATTTTTAATTCCAGTATTTTTTGTTCCGTTTTATAAGATGGACAAGATGTGGATTTAGCATTATGAGGACCATTGCAATTAATGCATTTCTCAGGTTGTTGGCATGGGCCGATGTGAACAACCCCACAAAGATAACATATGACTGTCTTGTCGCATATACGTGATGGATGCATGAATGAAAAACATTTGTTACATTGCCTGGGCCGGTCTATGAATTTCTGTAGGCGTTGATGTACGAACCAAATTTTGATTGCTTCTGGTACTGTTGTACCAAGAATGGTGATTAGAACTGTAAACATTTCTTATGTGAATTTTGTTTCAGAAATCGTCGCATTTCAACTACAATGCAATCATTTTTGTCCTCTATTTCCGCGGCCAGTTTCCCCAGAGGGGTAGATGTAGGTATATCAAATATCAAAAATCTGGCGGATACGTTTTTCCAAATTATATCGGTAGAAATACTTATGCCCATGAATTTTTCCAGAGAAAGTAATTGTACAGTGCATATTGGGTCTTTTGTTGTGAACATAATTTTACCCTGTCGGGTATGTTTCATGTTTTCAATTTGTTCATGTCGACTAACTGATTTTTTTTACAAAATCTTGGATCAAAAATGGATTTGTCTGAGGCATCTTTTTGGTTTTTTCAGCATTAGCGATGACGATATTGATTTCTGCGTAGGTTTGATTTCCAAGACTCATAACAAGTTCGTTAAGAGACTTGGCACTTTTATAGAACATATTGTTGGAGATGGTAGCCATACTGACTTGTTGGGAGCAGTTCAAAGACGAGGCATAATCCGAGTTCAAAATGGAAAAGCTCGAATGCGTTTTAAATTTTAGGAAGAAAAACACGGGAAACAGGTAAGCTTACCTGTTTATCAGAAAAAAGAAAAGCGAAGGCGAAAAGTATAAGTAAACCACCTGAGATGAAGGCACAAAATTTGAAGTCGAAGAGCGCGAAAAACACAACCCGCTCACCCAACTCTAATACCTACCAACCTCCAAATCCGGGAAGGACCTTATACTATTGTCAAGAAACTGAGCGATGTTGTATTCAGAGGTCGCCCAACGCCCAACCAAAAGTCATCCACTTAATCGGTCTCATGGTCCTATCTCTACTGGGAACGGAAATTTAGAGAACTTTCGAGAGATTTCTATGTGACGTCACATCCTGTCGGAAAAGGTATAAAAAGCAAGCTACTCCAACGAGGAATCAATCGTCTTTGGAGCTTTGACCACAGTGCAAGCTGGTGAGCTGATTGACATTGAGCGCTATTGAAAGTGCTGTTACTGATATTTGTTAGTGATCTGCTGTCTGCTTGTGTTATTAATTTATAAAAGTCATGCTTAGTTTTATTGCCTGTGCTACGTTTTGTGTTCTGAAATATTCATGGAATAAAGAATCATTATTTTTTTTAATATCCTGCTTCTTGGACTACATTCACGTACACCCACCGAACGATATTTCGTAACAATATATAATAATATTTATCGTCATGTTCTTTATCAAAGTTATGAGGTAAGGAAACACTGACAATAATTTATGGACACTATATATCAAGGTTACTTGAGAGTTTAATGGTTAGGCTCACAGAGCCCGAATGCTTTGATGACGTCAGAATGGGAGCACATCGCTTCGTCCCAATGTTACATAACAGAATAAATATCATATTTGAGAGCTCTTTTAGCAACAGAAAAACTTTTTCTAAGCCTGACTTTTTGTGAAAACGTTGTCAAAGGGTCACGCATTACGAAATAATCAAAATTTGGAGTGTTTAATCGAAAATTAAATAAAACTCGATGGTCTCTATGCAAGAAATAAGGAGATGATTACGTCTAAAGCCCCTAATCTTTAATTTTAAAAAAACTTTAGCTGAGCCAATGGATGATTTTTAAGGAACTAAAGAGTTAAGAATAATTTTACTTGCGATAGTAAAATACACATTCGCTAAAATCATAGTGTTTCACTTACTTCATGTAATAAAAAACGAAATCAAATATCTTTGAAAAATTTCTTAAAACTAATTTGCAATTTTGAATAAATATGAATATAAACAACTTGTTATTTTTGCATAATTGCTTTCATCGCGCAATTCATAATTGAATTATACACATATAATATTGCATCCTTAATATATCATATTTTCACACCCAGAGTAATAAATATATTCTTAAATCTCTCGAGCAATGTAATAATCAATATTTGCTTTATTAGTAACAAACGGTTGCCTAATTGCTAATTTTATGCTTTAAACAGAATAAATAATAACAAAACTTTTATTAAATACCTTTGATTAGAATATTCCCACTTCGATGGCGATCACTTAAGCATTTTTAAGAGGAAACTAAGAGTATGTTATAGAGTGTTTCGCATGCAAAAAACGAAAATGCATGTAAATATTATGCTCATCAAACATAACCATTGATGAAAGTTACATCTCCTTATCAGCTTCGTGAAACAGGATGAGTCAAACTCCATTTTCGCCTTCATCCCTTTCTCGTCACCTCCCTAAATGCCCTCGTGACCGATCTTCACAGTAAAATGTGAGTTCCGACCATAGTATGTCCCTCGATTCTCAAAAACTGATTGCGAACCATAGTATCCATATTAACTCCAATTTTGTATCATCTTCATACTTGTGCATTATTTTTGGACACTAGTGTACTTATATGCGTGGAAATAATTTCTTAAGCCTGTTTTTGAGTGCTTTCAAACCTGGCTGACAAATATTTGTGAAATTCAGGCATCCCAACTTCACTGGATATTGCCTTTAAATCTGAACAACATTGGATCTTGTTTATCTCTTTGAATGTAGTACGACAAGTAATCGGTCATTGGCGAATTTCGTGGTTCGTTATTAAAATTTAATGTATAATTAGAAATTTTAAAATTTAATCTATGAAATTTTTATTATAAATTTTGTATCATTCTGTTATGTTTGCTAGGCCACAAAGCTGCTCGTCATGGGCCGCGAGTTTGATACCTCTGCTGCAAACAATAAAAAAATGAATATTCCAATCAAATTGAACGTTCTACTGCAGAGATGTAATACAATCATATTTTGAAAAATAAAGTAGCCATCATTCTTTTTTCCCCATTTTCTAAGTAAGAAATTCTTGAATATTTTTTTCCTAGTAATCCCTATTTTCCGTCGAAAAAAAAAAACTATTTATGAACAAGTTTTTTTTTTCCTCAACCCCAAGTGTACATACCAAGATAAAAAAAAATGAGTCAAGGAAGCATTGTTCATTGGTAAAAGAAAAGAAATTTAGTTAATTATATTTATTTGAAAAGTTGCAAAAAAATTGCATTGCAAATTGTTATAAATGTTACTGTGAAAGACCGAAACTGGAGAATGTCGACTTTCACCGGTGAAAGTCGACATTCTCCAAATGTGAATGTTGACATTCACCGGTGACATTACTATGTGAATGTTGACATTCACCGGTGAAAGTCGACATTCTCCAAATTTCGGTCTTTCACGGTAACATAAACACATATTGCCAGTGATTGCATCAGCCATGCAGTGTTAAAAAGTGCCAGGGATAGAAATTAAATTAAAAAATGTTTTGTTTATAGCTCCAACTGTGCAGACATTTCTTTTTCCTCTATTTGCAGCAGTTCATGACGGTTGTATGCAGCATAGTTACTGTTCCTCGTGCCCTAAACAATGATTGCATCATGTGATGCAATTTTTTTTGCACACTTCTGTATAAGGAAACGTTACAAATTTCAACGCAGTTTTCAATATTATTTTTGCTGATATTGAAGAATTCGACTAAAGCACACTTTGTCAGTGTTTTCGTGACTCCAAATTTAATGTTTGGCTAGAGACCCATTGTTTAATAAACGCTGTTCTAAACCTTTAACTTTACCATGCCAATCGCAAGTTGGGAACTCTTACACTGTTATTAATGCCTTCTTTCTGGAACAAATTTGTATACATCCAGTTTATATATGTAAGTTTCTTTATTTGATGTTATGTAGGATTTTTTACCTGCATTTATTCTGGCCCTTCTTGGTTTTTGTTTCAATTGTAGAATATCTAGTGATATCATAGCTTTGATGTCGTAAATACTTATGCGAATTTCTACAAGAGAAATGGTGAATGAATGTAAGATGAAATTTAGATTGTTTCAGAGTTCACCTTCTCATCATTCTCTACGGCACTTACGTCCCATTCCTCTTGTATTTTGATAATTGACTTTGCTAAACATTTAAAATAATCCTCACATTCCAAAATGTCTCGGATCTATCTGAATTTCAAAAGAAAAAAAAAGTGGGGATTTGTCCCTTAGACTTTCTCGTATATTTCCACAATATGGCGTATTTTGTGTTAGTTTCGTGCATTCGCATTTTGTGAGGAGGATGCAATGGAGGAAGAGGTATTTCTTCTTCCGCTTCTAGCCTGTAAATGAAAGGTTAGTGGCGTGACATGTTATGAGCCTAAAATTTAAGAGTTTTTAAACACTTATTTTGTTTATTTGTACCAGCATTATTTTATATGAAAACAAGATTTATTTAAAAAATTTATATATAAAATACATAATTTAAACATAATTTACAATACTGCGAGTTGATAATTTGTCCTATGCATTTCGAACCTCTTTATGTTGAGTGATTGAGCCCAAAATGGGACAGAAAGCTATAATTTCGGTGTAAAAAACACATTCTAAAATTTATTTCTCATGCTTGTTGTGTTTTAAGTCACCACGTTCACATACACACGAATAGACAGACCGACAGACAGTCAACTCGCTGTCGGATCAAATTTTATTTACCTAGCTCGTTGCGGTTTTGATTTGTAGTGTTAACATGTACACGAGTGGACAGACAGACATCCCCTTGAGGGATTTTATTCAAAAGTTGGTACAGATCCACGATTTTAGTGTCAATGGTGGCGCCAGTGGGATGTTCGGGTGTCCAGGGGCCCCCCGTTGAGAATCCTGTGCCCCCCCCGTCGGGGCAAATTTTTACACCCCGTTCACGCAAAGGGCTAAGTAGATAAAGATCTGTTGAAAATTTCAGAGGGTCATCATTATGCCCCACCCCTAGTACAGCAGGTTGTTCCCCCAATCGGGGAAGCCCTGGCCCCGTCGGGTAGACCATGACCCCCCGTCGAGCGGACTCTAAGGCCACTCCTGTTTAGTGTTAAGGCTACTTACCATGTTACATTCCTCTAGTTCAAGAATGTGCAAACGTTTTTAGGAGCGGGATAAAAAAAAATGACGGGCTAGTATATTTTATTATAAAACTCAATAAAGACTAAAAAAATATTATTTTAAAAATTCTTTAATACTAATGGGATGAATGAAACTTTGACTGCATTTCTATAAGTTCCTCATAATCTGAATCTGGTTCAACCCTGATTGCACTGATTATATTATTATCTGAAATTATTATTGTTTTTTAAAATCTGCGACGGCCCGGACAGAACCTTTAAATGTTCCGTAGTTTGTCCGTCACTGCTCTAGTTATTGTGTTGTTCACTGACAGACAGGCATAATTCCATTTTTTTGAGGGGGGGGGGCCCTCAGGGATGCCTAAAACGTGGAAATTCATCACAATCTCGAGATCCAATTTTTTGATGATTACAATACTTTTTTCTATACTTCGTATACGAGAAAATAAAAAGGAAATAATTAAAAAAAATCTATAAAATCCTTTTAAGATAATCTTTTTAAATTCTTGTAATGATAATTTGCATTTATACTCGAATGATATCGCGATGTGCATATGCTCTCGGCTTTGCTTTATGTCTCATTTGAAAAGATGAGAATACAATGGGTGTAATACGATAAATTTTTCTTAAACAATAGCCATTTTATAGTCATACTCCTGTGGAATTTAATCTCGACGTTCCCAGCGTATTTTCTTAAAGATAGAATTGGTTTGTTGTTCAAATAATCTCATCGAACCAAACTATGACTTCAGCTTTCACTCATTGCAAAGTGTCCTACTGTTGAGAGTTTTCTCATCCCGTTTTGAGGAAATATAAACATTTAGCCGTGTCAACAAGTTTCGAATATATCCTTTGTAAACCCCAAGATTCTAATTGTCCCTCTTTTCTCTTACGAAGTTTGCAGTGGAGACTCTTTATGAATGGTGTAAAATGTAGAGGGTGCGTGCTTAAAGTTTACAGGAGTATGTATGCTTTCAGTAATCATAATTCTACAAGCCTTTCCTTTATGATTTGTGCAATTTTTGTACTTTGGTACTGAAACATGAATTTTATGGATATAATTTTCAAATATATCATTGTGTGCTAAGTATGGAACTTTCTTAAAGTTGCTTTCTTCTTCTTTTGACAGCAGTTAATTTCAAAGAATGATATCCTGAGCCATCAGCGACCAAATGATCTCGGAAGAGTTTAAGTTTGAAAAAAGTTTTGACGGATTAAATGCAAGATATCAAAACTTTTCCTGTAAATTTGTACCTAAGCTGATCTTTTTCAGTGATTCTATCAATAATGATAAAATGTAAAAGTGAAAGGTAAAAAAATAATGGTGTATTAAAGGGGATCAAACTGAATCTTGCTTAGTTAGCCAAATCTATGAAACAAAGCCTTTCTAAAAGCAAAACTTGAAGATATTAAAAAAAAGTGATATTTATAAAGCATGTTCAAATTCTTGTCATATTTAGATGTTTATTTAAGATGCTCCTTGATCATTCTAACTTTAGAATTTGAGTCTCATATAACTAACTATACGACGAGAATGCTTTATTGGTAATAATATGCCGATTTTCCTTCAATGCATATTGTTTTGTAAGTCTTCTTGTACTTTTTCTCTTAAAAACGTTTTATTTCAAATGACCACTTAAAACCATTAGATTCAATAATCAAGAAGCTAGTTTTGATTTATTTTCAATTAAAACCTTGTTTATATCATTTTTTTTCGTGAGAGGTAGTTTTCATTAATAACACGGATTTCCCTCATGTTTTTACTTTTATCTATTTCAAATCAAAGATGAACTTGTTTTGCTATTATGATGTATTCATATTTATTCTATGACGGGAAACTTAAACAAGCAAATATTTTAAAGAAAATTAAATAAAAGTTAGGTTTCTCTAAAAAAAATTCCGAGAACTACGCACTTTTCAGAAATTTCCTGAAATTGAAAATGAATTGTTTAAATTTCCTAAAACTTCAAATTCAGTAAAAATTGCTATACTAAGGATTTGACGTGTCTGAACTTTCAGTTTTATTAACCACAAATTATCTGCTTTTAATTCCAAAAACTGTGCATTAAATAACTATAATGGAATATTATCTTCATGACATGTTCGAATTTTTTTGTCAATTATGAATATGGATATTTCAGACCGAAACTGTCCCAAAATAGGGCATACAAATAAGTTATTGGATAATTAATAGATTTTAAAAGTTGAATCTTCAGTAGTTTTTGTGAAGATTTTATAACAATCGCTGAAAAAGTAATTGATTTTTTCAACTTTTAGGAGGCGTTTATTAAAAATAAATTACAGTTAGGAGCAAGTTGTATAAAACATTCCACTGAAATAAAGATTCTGGATGAAATTATTTTATGACCTTTTAATTGTTTGCAACAAATGCATTTTCCTTATATTTTTAGAGTAATAATGATGAATAATTTGCCGAAATCTCGGAATTCACTAAATCAGTCATTTGTTCCTAGAAGCAACGCATTACTTCTTTCCACTAATTTTCCTCTTTTCAGTGATTTTTTTTTTGTTTTGGCTGCATGCCTTGTATGCTTTCTTATGAAAAAAATATGATACCACCAACATATGGATGAAAGAAAAAATAAAAAAAGGTTTGCTTGCTCCAATTAAGATCTTGTATTTTTAAGAGGTAATTAAAACTGTCCACTGGGGTTCTGTGTGAGAGAATTCTCGTTCGTTAAAATTCGTTAAACTAATAGTGTTTCACTTACTTCATGTAATAAAAAACAAAATCAAATATCTTTGAAAAATTTCTCAAAACTAATTTGCAATTTTTAATAAATATTAACCAAAATGAATTGTTATTTTTGCATAATTGCTTTCATCGAACAATTCGTAATTGAATTATACACATATATATTGCATCCTTAATATATCACATTTTCAAACCCAGAATAATAAATATATTTTTAATAAAATCTCTAGAGCAATGTAATAAGTAATATTTGCTTTATTAGCAACAAACGGTTGCCTAATTGCTAATTTTATGTTTTAAACAGAATAAATAATAACAAAACTTATTCCCACTTCTATGGCGATCACTTATTCATTTTAATAGGTAACTAAGAGCATGCATGCTATACAGTGTTTCGCATGCCCTTTATTATTTAGAGTTTAATAAAACTGTCCATTGGGGTTGTGTGTGAGAGAGAGAGTTTTCAGTTATCAAATATTTTGATGATGATTATGCCAGTAGGATTATTTGATTCCTAACAACCATCACGCACATGTTGTAACATCTTTTCCGTAATTTTTTTGCAATTTACTTGATTATTGCTTTATTTAATTTCTTTGTCGTGTCAGTGATTAGACTGAAAATCAAGAATAAGTCTCAAAGCCAGCAATTTATATCATAACTTTATTATTTGTGTTTAAGAAATATTTACAGTAGTATTTGAGAAGGCAAAATTTAGAGTTTTCAGTCACAAACCTGTTAGGCAAATTTAATACGCTTTTTAAAAAATAGTACAGCACTATTTTTGCTCCAATATCCTTTATCCTATGCTTAAAGAGCCAATGCTGATTTTTCTTTAAGATTCTAGTATGATCCGTTTTCTGCAAGAAGAATCTGAAAGAAAACATTTAAGAAGATCAATATACATGTCTATAACACATTTGAAAAAAAAATGGACATTCATTTAATTTACTTGCATTTTTTTCTGTTTTTTTTCAATGATATTCCCTTATTTTATTGACATTTTTTATTTGAAAAGTACTTGAATACTTCTGATTACACAGAAATTATGTACTCTGAATTAAATCACACGTATCTTTCGACCAGGAATAGTGTATTCTGTTTGTACATATGAGGCATATTTGAATAAGGAATCTGTCATATGGAAGTGTCTGCCTTCAATGTTTCCCTCTAGTAAATTTTTAAATAATTGTTCTCACTCTATGAACCCAGAAATAAATTTTCAGACAGTTCGAATCATGCTGATAGAAGGTATCTGAGGCTTATCTCAATAATATATGGGTAAAATGTGATTTGAGCTTGCAGTGTTTTATTTGGGTTTTACAGAGGCTGTTCGCACATTTTTTAGACAATTTCGTTTCTTTGTAGGAAAAATTCGTCTGCTTCTAAAAATTTATTTTCACAATAACTACTTTTTCGAAAGTATAAGTTATCATCTCCTACATAAAATTTTTTGTTTATATACAAAATGTGTCTTTTAAAGAAGCGATAGATGGAACGCTATTTTTTTTTCTCTTTCCGAAGTTAGTTATTGAGTTATTTCAAGACGCTGTGAAAGCCGTGTTTTTTCGATACCGAAAATCACAATAGGTAATATTGTTAATAAGAAAAGAAAAATCGCCAATATCTGGCTTCAAGAGCATAAATTTTTCCAAATGCGTATCTAATGAAAAAAACGTAGTTCTTTGAATATCGCAAAGGTGAGATCTTTAAGGTTAAAAGAAAATCCCCCAAGTCAAATGTTTGTTGAAAAATTATTAAAATTCAGTATCAACTGTAAACAAAATTACTAACACTAATTTGAATCTTAAAAAGGCAATATATATATATATATATATATATATATATATATATATATATATATANNTATATATATATATATATATATATATATATATATATATATATATATAGTTTACAAACTATTAAAACTCAAAAAACCTTTTCAGTATATACACTTATTAAACCAATAATTAAACTTAAATATAAAATAATATTACCAAATTAACAATCATACAATGAAATACAAAAAGATAATTAGATTATGAACTATTACTATGGAAAAAAATATATATACAACGATCAATGTCTTTCTCCATGTCATATCTCTGAATGCAGAACACGCTTTAGAATTCTTTATGAAAAGCATTTATCAGGAAAAAAATGAAAAAAATGTTTTCAAAATAGATGAATCTTGGGTCTATTTAAATGAGTGCAAGAATAAAGGATGAATTTAGTATCATTAAAGAGGAGAAAAAACTCATAAAACATGGTTTAAAGATTCTAAAGGAAGTTTTTCTAAGGGATTTATTATTGCTGATGATTTTTCATATAACAGCAAAATTAAAGTAAAGAGAGTGGAAGAAAATGTTAGGATCAACTCTATATACTATCAGAAACATATTTTATTCCCAATCTTCAAATATGAAAGACCGTCTCTTTACCCACAATGCCATCAATCAATAGAACTGCATCATGACAAAGCAAGCAGCCACACATCACAATCCACTGTTAATTTCCTGGAAAAAATGGAACAAGAAATGGGTACTAAGACTGTACCCTTCACTGATATTCCTGCTAAATCTCCTGATGGATTATGGACTCATGAATTACTTAATTCAGCTGGTAGTCAAAAGCAGAAAAAATTTGTCAACAAACAACACTTACGTAGAGAGACAAATGATGTGATTTGCTTAGTGAATATCTTTACATCCGTAGAACTACATTACATTTGTATTTAATAAAGTTTTATTAGAAAAAACAAAAACCGTGTTTATTAAGAATTTTGAGTGATTCAATAAAATTTTTTAAATTTATTTTTTAAAAAAACTTATATTTTCTGAAAAATTTTATCTTGTTACTTTATCCGAAGGGTTGTCATAAAAATGTTTCCGTAGTTTTACAGACTACAGATTCTTAAATTGCTCTTTGCATAGAAATTATTTTGTGGTAAACGGAAAAAAGATTTTCTAGCAATTTTAAGAAACTGAATTCTTCTGTTTACTTTTATGAATAATTCTACTGTTGAAGATGCTCTCTCGCTTTATATAATACAGGGTGGTCATAAATTATTGGACCCATTTGAAAAATTAGTAAAAAAAATAATAATAATGTTACAACTGCGGTTTTTTAAAAAGGAGATCGCATTTTAAAAAAGCTTTTTTTCCAGATAGGTAACACGTCGTTACAGTGGTCTAGGTGGTCGTAAATTACTGGACAGCTTCCATTTTTGAGAGCCATTATCTGCAAAACTATTCAATAAATAAAAGCATGTATTTGTAGGGCATTTTAAGATCTTTAATTTCTTAAATCAATTGTAATTCGAAAACTGAATAGTTTTCGAGATATTCAAGAGAAACTAAAAAAGGAAACCAGAAAAAGCGCATCGGCTTCTGCTGATCGTTAACCATTGCGTATGGAAATCTCTCGCTGTAGCAAATTTAGAACGCCGTAATGGTACGCCATCTACCTGAATTTTTTTTAAATTTACTCTCTCATTTAAAAAAACCCCACAGTTGTAGCATTATTAGTTTTTTAATTTAATTTTTGAAATGGATCCAATAATTTATGACCACTCTGTATTCTATTTGATAGTATCATCTTTCATATCTGTTACTACTGTCTGTCTGCCACGAGAACTGTGGCCGCCAAAATGTCCAGTTTACGGCGGTCGTTATAGAAACAGGTTATCGTAGGAAGAATCCATTTCTAGTAGGTAGAAGTTCATTCAAATGTGCTAAATTGACGCATTTAGCGTCAAATGGGTTATGTATGGTATTATTATATTTAATTTTTGAAAACAAATTCAAAAAAATAATTCATCAAACTCAAAATTATTATAATAACCGGAATCTTGGAAATATCCAGTATCCTTCCATACCTATGCAAAGAACAACCCAAATCAAATGGAAATACTAAATAATTATCTGTTTGCCTAATGGTGCCAGCTCAAGTGTCGTCCTCTTCATTTGACCACGGTTCAAAATTACGAGGTCCGTCCCAAAATAGCCCTCCTGTTGCTTCAAAACTGGACGTTAATCTAACTAATCTAATTACATTTGACAAAAAATGAAGGAAAGAAACGGTAACAAATTTGTATACATTTTATTTTAAGATTACATCATACACAAAGGAATCTTCTTTGCCAGCTTTCAGTCACTTTTGATTTTAACGTACCATGGTCGTAAATTACGAGCTCTTATTGCTTTGATATTTTTTCTGTTCACTATACAGTTTCCCCCCCTATACATATGCTATAAGAAAAATCATTCTATTCTAATATCTTTTTGAAATATATAATGTAACATTGAGCCTAATTTTAGGCAAGTTTATGAGGTATGTAAATTATAGAGCAGCTTTTAGCATCATTCTTATCAATAATCTAATATAGTCTTAATATTAAGTGATCCTTTATGGATAAGATTTACCTAAATATATATTAAATAAATATTCATCTATCACGTGTTAAATATGCTTTACGTGCCTCAAGATAAACATCAATTTAATATGGAATAGATGCTTAGATCTATAACTAATGTTCCAGTCAATTGGCGGCAAGTGGTTGGACTTGCTACTTGAAAAGCATAATCGTGATAGTGTTGTATTGTAGGCATATTGACCGCTTTCGTGTTAAAGCAAGTCATTCAGTGGTTTACTCAGTGTGTGTTTATGGTTTCTGTCATCTTATTTTTACTCTCTCCTTAAATATCGCAAAGAAGATACAGATTATACATAGTTCTTAGAAACCATTAATTTGATACTGGTTTTAATAAACAGTCATCTTCCTAAAATATCTTATTACACTTTATTTTCGTTATCTTACAGTAAAAGTGGAATTTTATAAAGATTGCTTGTTAATGATAAAAATGTCTTTATTTTCAATGAGATTTACTTAAGTGAGGAGTGAGCATTAATAAAAAACAATTTTAAAAATCCTAAGGTGAAGTAGATTTTTGTTATCATACGAAATCTTTAATTGTTCTTCAAGTAAGCAAAAGTATCTCTTTTTGATGTTTAATTGTAAGAATAAACACAAATTTTGTTCTAATCAAATGATAGCAAAATTATTTATAGAAACTTATAATTTTGAAAAAGTGAGTTCGAGGAGTATAAAACCCATTAGATTGAAAAGTGATTGAAAAATGAGTGAATGAAATATTTTAAAAAAGGATAATATATAAGTTTAAGAAATAGGAAATGTAGGAAATCAATAATAAAGATCTTAATGCCTATAATTTTACCAAATAATGTTTAATATAAATTAATTACATTTATCAAGAAATTAACTCAACTGGATTTTTCTTCGTTTTCATAAAATATGTCCTGAAAAAACTATAAAATATTCGCTAAATATTTCTGTGTGGTTCTTTTTGTCTTCAGATTCCTTAACTTTTAAAATAAAGTTATTTCAATTAATATATTGTGATAGTTAAAGTTGTGAACATTTTTTCAAAATTTTCCAAAGGTGAAATTTTAACTATTCTCTAATAGAATGTTATTTGGCATTAAATGCAAATATTCTCATGTAATTTCGAAGTTGTTTTAGTTAAAATTCAGTATGAAAAACAGGATTAAAATATTTCAAGGAATGAAAAATATGCAGTTAAAATTGAAATTACATTTTGATGATTAACAATATTTAGTAGGGGCCTTTATTTCTTAATATCTATATTTTTATACAGCTGCTAAATATCTGGTGTGTCTCACGGACCCGGGAAAACAATAACAGCCCATTACTAATGAGTGGTTTCATATCGGTTATATCTCGGTACGCGTCTACTTCCTTTTACAATTTTCTCATTCGCCTTCACAAAGAAAATGTGTTATAGCAGTTATTATATATATTATTTTTCAAACTATGGATCTCGACCCCAAATGGGCTGTCCAGTATTAATTTTGGGGTCACACAATCCTTTACAGTGAGAATTTCTGTCAAATTATTAAAATCAAAGTAATTAAAAGAAATTTTAAAAGCTACCTTAATTTAAAATACCTCATTAACAATTTTCAATTAAACGCATTTAATTAAATTTATTTTTGTTTAATCATGAATTAATACTTTATTTCCCTCTATTGTTTTCCAATATTAATATACAGTTGGGAATGCGAAAGAATTTTTCGTTTTCAGGTGTTATCACAAATCGTATATATTTGCAGACGAAATGCAGTCGTGCGCAGTAATAGTTAAGGAAGCCTCTCTTACAGCGTTTTGAACTATACTCTTTCAATTCTCTTCCCGTTTGAGAAGTGTAGATATTAGATTCCAAGGATGGTGATATGTTAACTGATATAAGTGTTGCCTTGGTAGATTTAAAATTGCTTATCAAATAAAATGAAAATGCCAGTGATCGATATAAGTCAAAATTTATAATAAATGATAGGTTTGAAAGGCATCGAGTTTGTGGATTTTATGACTTAAGAACAAGATATGGCTGAAGTCATTTACCTTTAGAATAGAACAGATTATGTTTAATATTTTGAGGCGTAGTACAAAACGAGACTCCTACATAATTTTCAGGATTGTACAGCGAATAATTACAGAACGGAATACGCTTTTTTGATCTTCTTTCTTTCTAAAATAAAATTAGCTGCTACAATAAGTCATTTAGCCTCAGAAGATATATCTGTAAAGTTGAAACATTAAAAATATCTGAAAAGTTTATAAAATTAGAACTATCTTGGTGGAGTCGAGATGGGCTCATATGGGCTAAAAATGGGAAGAAGTTCAGCAAAATAATCATAATAAGAGACTATTAAAAATAATACTCCCATTCCGAAATCTTATACATTGATCTCCGAGTTTTTAATATTTTGTCTTGTGAAACGTCTGTGTCGTTTCTTTTACTTTTGTATATCTATTCTGCATCTTTTATATTTTTCAACATTTTTGGCTATTCTGACGGTTTCTATACTACCGCACGACTTTTAATGCATAAAAAGACAGTTAAACACAATAACAAAGAAAGAAAGAGTTGGTCTTTCAGCCTCCTAATTCCTAAGATTTTCTAACTTTCCATAATTTCATGTGATATGCAAATTCTAGCGTCTTATTTAACATGTTACAATTAAGAAGTTTTTTCACATCGTACCTTGTAACTAGCATCTTTAAGTGTATCGTCCAAAATAATTGAATTTTGGACGTTTCTTTTTTAAACCGAATTTTCTGAGTGGCGACAAAAGGACCACGCTAGAATAATTTGGCGGTCTTTCTGTTAGCAAAGCTACTTTTTCTGCTTCCTTTTACTTGAAATTTCTTACTTTTATTTTTGACTAGCTGTTACCCGCGACTTCGTGCGCGAAGAATTTGAATTGCTACTTTTTTTAAATTTACGAATGTAAATGTTTCGTTATATATAGAAAGGGGAAGTCAAAAGTTCTGACGGTTGATAATACATAATTGGACGACTAATTTAATTCTCTGTTACTGTAAATTACATCATTGTACTCAATGGTATCATCTGCTCTTTGGAATATATCATCCACCATGCTATATGTCATCTGCTTCTACTGTTTAAAAGAATACATAAGACAAAATATACCTTCCTATTATAAAAACTCTGACAACCATATCATATACGTCAATGGACGATCCTGGTTTGTTTATTTTGGATTCATAGACCGTTTTCCGGTAACCTTCCGATTTAAGCAATCGCCAAATCTATTTGGCAACTGTATCAAGCGCCAAGCTGGAAATAAAGGTGAATTAGTTCAAAGTCTAACCGTTGCCTAGCAACGGAGTAGCTATAAATATTCGTTATTTCAAAATCGTCTGCACGCATTTTAAAGTTTTGGAACTTTTAAAAATTAATAACAATCGAAGGGAAAATGTCAGAGAAATAAAATTAGTATCATTGAAAAGGTAAAAATTTGAACTTTACGATGGTATAAAAATATTTTTTGTCGGACAGTTTGCTCCGAAGTTACGGCGGAAAAACGATTTCGGTTATTTTCTAATTAACTGACTGTTTAATTAACTTTGGGACTTGGAAAAGTTCATAAGTGTCTTCCCCTTCTCTTAAATAATAAGTGTACAAAATTTGGTTGAAAACCGTCCATTGGTTTAGGAGGAGATGTGGAACATAGCCACATACATACCCACCCACATACCCACCCACATACCCACAATGACTTTTATTTATATTAAGATTGTCACGGGATTTAAAATGTGTGCCCCTTCAAGAGTTGTTTAAAAAGCAGCAATCACTTGTCACTGTAGCTCTCATCGTCCTTTGAACAAAGCATCCTTGTTTTGTCAACATTTCCAATCTTAATTTTCAACATATGCTCCGATTTCTGATCTTTCGACTTCATTACTTTCGAAAGAATAGCCAAAGAAGAACAAAACCGCTGCCATCACATGAAATAGTACCCACAGATTTGATGTTATTGTCCTCAGTTACGCTGGATGTAACTTTGTCCTTTTTCACTTCTCCTTTTCATTATTGCTTTTGGTTTTTCCATTCTTTCTATTCTCTAGCTTGGGATTTGGAAGAATTTTTGTTCTTTCCTGTGCAGCTTTATCGGCTTCTTGCTTGGAAGGAGGAACTTCCAATTCTTCTTCAACATTGATTTCTTTCTCATTCTGTGGAGTTCCAATCGGGTCTCCATCTTCATCTTTAGGTAAGGCATTTTCCTCTTTGCCATCAACCATTTCATTTACTTTTATCTGCTATATAATATAGCATGCTTCGTAAAGTTTAATGAGTTATTAAGTCTATTTCTTGTTTTAATATTTGCAGTGCATTGACCATACATCCCGGTTTTGATTCTTCGTTCTTGTTTTGTTTAGAATTTGAATAAAATGCTCGACATTGTGCCATTTTATATTTTTAAGTAAATAATTCAAATTAATTTTTTTACATAATTGATTTAATTTTTAAAACTAGCTTCTGAAGAATTTTACTTCCCTGCTTTTACTATGCATAGAATATAGTCACCTTGTTTTAGTGTATAATCCCAGATCCGTATCGTAATACTTTTGAACATCAGGTAGCTTCGTGTAATCAGTAGTGTCAATAGTAGTGTGACCAGACGTTCCGGATTAACCTGAAAAGTTCTGGTTTTCGACTCACTATCCTGACTCGACACACCACTTCCTCGATTTATGAAGCTTCCATTGGTTGAAGTTTAAAACTTTATCCAGCAAAGATCTCATTAATAGCAACATTCACTGTTTGAGGCATAGATCTCATTAATAGCAACATTCACTGTTTGAGGCATTAATAGGAACATTCAGTGGCTTAACGAGGGTAACTGGTGCGTGGGGCATACTATGATTTTTTCGGCCCCAGTTGTCATCATTGGTTTAGCAAATGTTAATGGCGCCCGGGCCAGGGCATTTTTTCGCCTCCCCTTCATGAAATTTCACTTAAAAAAGTGACATAAACAAACTATTTTTTTGTCCCCATGGTGCCTCTTGAGACTGGCGCCCGGGGCATTTATACCCCTTGCCCCCGGTTGCTATCACTGGCAACATTCACTCGTTGAAGCAAAGAAAAATATACATTCTTGATTAGTTAGAAAGTAAAGGATGGTTCAGAAGTCCACAGCAATTTCAAAAATCACTAATTTTTAAACGAGTGAAGATAAAAACATGAAATTTGGACAGAAAGGATGGAAATAAAACTGGATTTTTTTGTCATGAAACCAGAATTAATTGGCAGCATAGTTTACAATTTAAATCATCAGACGATTCTGAAACTGATGGATCGATGCGTTTCATAGGTTAAATAACACAATGAGTGGAGCAATAGCTTACGGAATTCTGAATCACTTTGTATAACCTGTGTACCTAGATAAATATTGTCGTCTTATTGAATTTTATTTATTATTAAGCCAGAAAATTGAGATGCTTTTTCCAAGAGTTTTATGATCAGTTTCTAGAATTTTTCATATTCTTATTTTTAATATCATATTGTCTTTCTTTCATATAATTTAACTTTTTTCTGAATCCCTTGGAAAACTGAATTTATTAGGTAATTCGTGAAGAAAGAGCTCTAAACATAACCATGAATGGGCCTTGATTTTCTAACAAAAAAAGTCTTAAAAATATTTTCTTCCTCAACCGAATTGCATATAGTGTGGGATTTTGTGAGTCTAGCGTGGTGATAATAAAATAATCAGCATGTGAGAATTTGAATAAATTATGATTTATAATTAAAACTGATATTTGAAATAAACCAATACCAAGTCATTTATGACAGCGGTTATCTTGATAGCTGAAACAAAGTACTGCAGTTACTGGTAAGGTTTCTAAATGTCTGACCATGAAATCATATGTTGCGTATGAACAGGGCAGGATTACTAAATAGGCAAACTAGGCAACTGCCTATGGGCCCCGCAGCTTTAAGGGGCCCCTTGACATTCAAACCATTATTCTTAGAATTTTTTTCAGGATTTCAAATTCTGTTGCAGATCAGTGTGATCCATTTTTTTTAACAATTGGTTAACTGACTCACAAGTCAGAAACACTGGCAAACTTTGTATCTGAATGCATAGAATGCTTTAAAAAGTTTTGCAATTTTTTATCACTTTGTTTAAAATTGTTTTTAAATTTGAATTTTAATTTCTTTATACGCAAGATACTGAAACCAGCTCTCATGAAAATGACTCGCAATTAAATGTTTTGTTATTTAAGTTTGTCGTAATATTTTTTTCTTAAAAACTACTTATATAGATATCATATTATCAATAAAATATATCTGATTTTGGAAATTTGGAAGGGAAAAACGGGGGGCCTCTAATCTTACCCTGCCTAAGGGCCCCAAAGAGCTTAATCCGGCCATGCATATGAATTTATTCGTGACATAACGGAGTTTTATGTAAAAGTACATAGTTAATATTTTTAATTGCAAAATGGCATCTCGAATAATTTATCTTTGAAAGGTATTACATAAATACAGCTGATTAATAGTTGGAAAAGGTTATTAGAAATTATAAATTCAATAGACTGCAAACGTCACGACGTTTACATAACATTATACGCAACTGAGGTGAATTTTATCTAAAGCCAGATTAATCAATAAACAAAAATTTTCTTTTTGAGTGTTACTTTTATCCTTTTTTAAATGAATAACTGTCGCAATTTTTTAAAGATCACTATTTTAAATCATTAATATTTAGCAATTGGGTCATTTTCTGAAAGATACTTTGATCCATAGAAAAATTTTCTATTTTTAATCACTCTTCTTTAACTCTAGAATTTATTGCAGGGGTTAATTTTGCTTGTGCTTTCCCCTTTCTCCCTGACCTTTTCGTTTCTTGAACTTGTTCCTTCGTTTAAAATGTGTGAATCATTTATATTTAAAGTAGTTCTTTTTTTCGATTTCCTCTTTATTATTTTCAAAATATTAGTTTAAAAAAGCTACAAGTCGCGATAAAATTATTTTCAAATAAGTCTTTCACTAACAAACCTAGTTTTATTTTATAATCCACATTAAATAGAAAATTTCGAAGTTTTCAGAATCCTGTAACCTTCGTCATCTTCATGAGACGTTTTCGTAAATTGTTATTATTATTTTGCAAATACCCGATAATTCAAATTATTTATCTAAGATAGCTTCATCCGTTACCCAAACTGTGTTCTTAAACCCACATATCCTTCTAGATTTGATTGCTTCACATAAGTAATGCACTTCAAAGAAATCCACAACGAGCACATGTCTTTTTTTCTTTTTCTTTAAGCTATTGAAGAACAAATGAGCGAAAGAAAGAGTGCTTCTCTTCATGAAATGGAGGGTTCAGAGATAAAGTGAACCAAGTCCATGTTTTGCCCATTTTTTTGCAAATTTTAAAAGATGTGATTAAATTTTGAATCTTTTGAGGAAAAATTCTTTGTTAAGAATAGTCAAGAAATAGGAAGTTTGGGGGGGGGGGGCCCAGCTCAAGTGTCGTCCTCGTCATCTGACCGCGGTTCAAAATGACGAGGTCCGTCTGCAAATAGCCCTCGTGTTGCTTCAAAACGGGACGTTATAATAACTAAACTAAACTAAATCATCACTCTCTCTTTCAATGATTCGACGAAAAAATCTCTTTTTCACTACTTACGATAAACAAACAGTCCTATAAATAAAAACATAATATACTCATAGCTTTTCTTCTCTATCGAGAATTTCGTAATATTTTAATTTATGCATCAAACTGTCAATATTCTTCTCAAAACTTCACAACAGTAGCATTTCTGATATTTATGAAATCTAATTCATTGCTGAGAAGACGAATTTATGTTCGAGACCGAAATTTGGACACTCGCTGGATTCTATAGTCTCTCTATTCAGTTCATAAAGGTATTCTGTCATATCTGTATTCTAAGCTCTCAGGATTAGGGCTTCATAAATTTCTTGCATTGGAGACTATTTAGGCCACATATTTTTTTTACGACTTCAAAGCATATATACAGAGGAAAATAAAACCAGCCACTGAAACATTAATCGACGATAAACAAAAGATTTAATTAATATTCCACTATCACGTGGCAAATTGTAAAGAAACGTTTTTAATCAAATGTAGGGGAGAGTCACCGAATTTGGACGTATCATAACTTCAATTCTATTAAATATTTGGGCCGCGAAATAGGCAAATTACACTGTAACGATGTAAATGGGGTGTATGAAATCATTTTTAAGAGAAAGCGTGATGTGGTTACAGTTAGTGAACAAGTGTTTAGATTTAAGTATCATCAAATGATTATTTTAACAAAAGAAAAAAAAAGTCCTTACGCTGTTTTAAATTAAGTGGGGAAATATGTTATATTCTCAGATATGAAATTTATTTGGTTATACTTTGCTATAAAAATTTTATTAAAATAGTTTAAAAATAAGGTTATGGGAATTTTTGTTGTTGTTATCCAAAGGTTGCCTAGATTGGACCATAAACGGTTGTCTAAACTGGACCATTTAAATCAATGGGTTTATTATCTTAAACTACACAAAAAAGCTGAGAAAGCAGTTATTACCACTAGTAATCCTCACAAATTGGAAATGGAACAAGTCAAAGCAAAAAAACAAACAATAAAAGGACGCTAAAGCCATCAAATGTTGGATCAAAAAGTATCAAAACATAGGATAGTATCATTTATCGGGGGGAAAAAGAGAAGAGGAAGTGATCGAGTGCTTAATATGTCATACTTGGGTTCATGTATTGCGTGCTGGCATGAATTTGAGAATAAAAAAAATTTTTATTTCTTTAACCCCTTCTTTGTCGGGGTTCGGCGTTGCATGTCATACGTTCGGCTCTTTTGTGCTCGTACGCTATTTAAATCCGTAATTAAGTCAACGTAAATATTAATTTTAAATACCAAAATCACCTGGTCACGCTTAAATGTCTCAAGTATCTTTTACCATCTTAAATAGATTGAAATAATAGAAAATATATCAAATGGGCTGTGGCATCTAATTAGGAGGTTAAATAAAAAGGCAAGGCAAGGGATTAATTTTGCTTGAAGAAATTGGTGGTTGAATCTTGTCAACCGGTTTCTTCGATTGAAGCTATTTTCCCTAATTTTAAGTGTATTTCATACAAAGGTAATTCCACTATTCTGAAGATAAATAAACTACACAAAAATTTTACTACTGTTTTTTCATTAAAATTAATGCTCTATCACTGTACATTAAAAAATGTCCAGGTAGTCCAAATTCGACGACTCTCCCTTATAATACATACATATTTATACATATTTTTTTGCTTGTTAATGTTGAAGAATCTTAGAGAAGAATTTAGTTACAAAGTTTTTGAGAGTTATTATTATTATGCTCGCTTCTTTGTTGAATTCGATTGATTTGATATGCTAGATTAACATTCCGTTCTGAAAGTGCGCGAGGGCTATTTTAGTGAAGATTCGTAAGTTTGAACCGTGGTTAGATAACGAAAACAATACCTGAGAGGGCATTCTCCAAATTTCCATGCCACACTAACCTGACAACATGATTCTTTCTTGAGAATCTGTTCATTGAAGCTGGTTTCTTGTTTCTTTATTTACAAGGAGTTAATCAAAGCGGTTTTTTTGCTTTCTTCAAAACTGCATTCATGCTGTATGAAATAGATTGCAAGAACAACGTTGCACTACTTCTGAGGAAATTGGCCGTTTGAAATGCGAAATCAAATTATTTCTTTGGATTTGTTAATTCAATTATTAATTTCAAGATTCTGCTATAAACCTTCAAGCAAATCCCCCAAAGAAGATTAATGCAAAATTTTAACTTTGAGGCAAAAGCCCTTTTGAATTAGTCAGGATAATAGCGATATACCGTATTAGCACAGGATATTGTTCGATATCTCCACGATGGTGTTCGATATTATGAATACCTTACAACATCGTGAAAATATCGTAGCGATATTATATAGCATCTTGTGCTAATAGGGTATCAATTGAAAATGTGAAAAAGCAACAGGTTATTTGAAAAAAAAAATTACATCTCTGAGTCAACGATATTTTTTCAAATTATTGTTTATCGTATTCTCCCCTGAGAGTGGGCTGAATATGTTTCCGTTTATATTTCTTCCGTTTGAAGCTTTCTCGCTCATGGTGAACTGCATATAAAATGCTAATGCCGTTAACAGCATGTTTAGTTTAGCTTACAATAAAAGCACCATAAACAAAATGAAAATTATTTAGAAATTAAGATTGTACAATGAATAGGTTTAAGGAATCCACCAGATGAACTTTATCAAGGCGTCACCCATCTGAGTGGATTCAAAATAAGAAGCAACAGGAATGCTTTTCTGTATGAGATTTCGACAAAAAGTCAAGAAAAATTCATCATAATTTCACTGAAATCTCATGTGACCCGAAGCACCCTGATAATCAGAAGAAGAATTCATAGATACTCAGAAATGTCCAAAAGGCCAATTAGTAGAAGTAAGAAAGATAAATAACTTAGTGAGCTTCGAAAATGGCGCCGAATAACTAAGAAAGGACGCGTCAAAAAGATAATGTTTTATAATTTTATTCTTTTAGATTTATGTTTTTACGTTTATTGTTATTATTTTATTTGCTTATTCAGTTTAGCTTAACTACACCAACGTTTCGTTTCGAGGCTACACGCAGGCTGTTTTGGGACGGACTTCTGAATTTTGGACCATGACGAGATGACGAGGATCACACCTGACCGGCACAACCTTCCCTAAATTCCAACCCACATCAGCGGGAAGGCATTCGACTCGGACGTATATAACGTGCACTGTTATGTGAAAAAAATGAAGTATTTCGAGTCTCAATAGGAATATTTATAAAGGAAGGATTATCAGGGAAAAATAATTTTGTAAAGTAAGGAAGCACAGTCATTTTTTTTATTAATGACGGAACGCCTAAAAAATGACTTCTGCAGGATGTTTCTGTAATTTTTTCACTTAAGAGTATTTCCTTTTTTTGAGATAATAAATGTCTATTTATCCTTTATTTAATATGCCAGTTTTAAAATTTCTTTATTTAAATACAGTAGCTTATGTAAAAGCTTATATTGTACAATCTGAAATATGTCTTACAGGTAAAACAGAAAAATTATATACTGAGAAAATCAAAACAAGATATTTACTGTTAAAGATATTGCAAAATCACGTATGAAATATCTAATGTTTCGAAGAAAATAAAAAGTAGCATATTTTATTCACTCGAAAGCTAAGATGAATCTGTTTTCAGCAACGAAAGAAACAAAACACTGTTTACGTTTTAAGGATCTCAAAGACGCATTCTTTAAATAAAATATACTAAAAACTGAAACTAAAATGTCTGGCAACCAGCTAAGGATTATAGACTACTTATTATGTTTACATGAATATTCCATTTTTAAAGTATGCGAGTGATTAAAGTTGTGCGGAAATACTGGAAGTTTAAGTGGAATATGAAAAATTCCAGCTCTTATTATCTTTAGGGAAAAAACTTTCAAACCGTTTTTTGAGAAGAAATACACTTTCTTTTCCTCTTTCTTTGAGTGTTGTCTGATGATATGAACACCATATAAAATCCTTATCATAAGTGTGAAAGGTAATTCTCTTCAGGGGAAAAAATCGTGCACTGTATATAATATGGGGGAGATGGGGTAGATTGATACGCGGGATCATTGATACAGTTCTTAAATTTTGATGATTGGAATAGTTCAAGATGTTCATATCCCCTCATATACATGCCACTGTAACCCGTAGCACACGATATATTTTTCGGCAATATTAAGTCAAAAGTTAATTTACAAATGAGTCAAACCGCTAATTTTTTAGTCCAGGGGTTCTCAACCTTTTTTCCCTCGCGTACCCCTTGATTAGTCTTTTCATTTTCGCGTACCCTTTACTGTCAAACCCCCAAAACATCCGTTTATGCAAAGAAGTTTTTATCAATAATATTAAGGGCTTAGCAGTGGTGTAGTCGCAAAATTATCACAACCGGAGCGCTCTAAAAATAGTGCCGGAACGCTCTAACCTGGGTGACAAAATTCGCGCTGTTTTAAGGACGTTTTCAACATTTTTTCTCATTTATTTCTCTTGGGGGAAAAAGCAGTGCCGGCTCCACTACACTCCTGGGGCTTAGGTAAGCTTAAGAGTCAAATAACGCGAATTAATGGCATTTGCAGGACTTATTTTTAATTTTATATTTTATTCCAATTTTAAAATAGTATTAGTTAAACGGTAAAACAAATAAAAACAGTATTGGAATAATTTCACATTAACTTATAAGATTAGCTAAAAATTACACTCCGTAATAATCAGTTATTCAAGTGCAAAAAAATTTCAATGCAATAGTCGAGCTTGTTTCGGAGCTGAGTCTTATAAAATTAGGTTCAAATGGAGAAAGATGTAATCTCATGTCTGGAGTTGCGTCAAGCTTATTTCGATATTTATTCTTAATATATGTATAAGACGAGAATGCTCTTTCCACAAGTTTTGTGTTCGTGGTATTAAATATTTTATTGCTTTAACACCGAGTTCTTGGTACTCTTCTTTCACTGCTACTCATCAAATTTCTTCTTTTTAATTCAGATTCTAATAAAGAATCATTGGAAAGTTCAATTAATTTTTCTTTTTCAGAAATTTTTCAGCTTTTTGAAAAAACGCTTCGTTGAATGGATTTAAAATCCACATATCTGCATCACTGCGGTTCGGAAAATATTGTCTGAATGGCAACTTAAATCCTTTTAAATATGCTATTATACTAGTTTTTACTTATTTTGTTAATTTAAGTTCGTTCTCAGATAAAAGGCTGTGAAGTGTCTGAAAAACTTCATACTGTTTTTTTTAAATACAGGATTGCCAAAAATTCAGTTTCTTAATCATAGACTCGATTTTGTCAGTTACCTTAAAAATGGTTCTGCAATCCTAAATTAAGCTTATTTATTTATGAAAAATGTCAGATAAGTACGCAAGCTGCTGAAACCATTCACTTTCATAAAATTTAGAGCTCAACGTAAAAGGGTGGTCTTCAAAAAACATATGAACTTCATGTCTCAGTTCAAACAATCTTGCGAGTACATTTCCTCGCGAAAGCCATCTCACTTCTGTGTGTAAAAGTAACGTAGTATGTAGGCTGCCCATGTCTTCACACAAAGATTTGAACAATCGGGTGTTAGTTGAATTAGCTGCTAAATGGCGCATTAGTAAAGATGTTTTCATGCTGCCATTTTATAATATCTCTCCACAAACAGCGCACAGAGCTTTTGGACTATCTTCATCACATGTAGAATATTTCCTCTTCTTCGGAGGTGCACTAATGTTTTGATTTTTTTTAACAAAATCAATTTTATTTCTTACCTGTACAGGCCAATCAGTCGGCCTTTGCACTTCACGATTATCATCTTGGTGATCCACAGTTATCTCCATAGCTGCCAAATAGGTGGTTTGAATTTCATTTCTAGATGCCGATCTCCAGTTTTCAACCACTTGTCCATTTTAAGAAATCAAACAATATCGAACTGAAGTCACTTTAAAGATAAGCACTTCAAATTGAGCACGTATAGCCTACAAACACCAGTTTTGTGCCACAAAACAAACCAAACCAATCAAATTGAGCACCCATAAAAACTCAAACCTTGATTTATAAGAACAGTCGTTATTCATTATGCATCCCAATCAAGCAATTAATGACGTCTGGGTTTAAACATGCTTTTAATAAAAACGTCAGAACAAGAATCTTAGAGAGGATTCCGGATTGTTCTTGATAAGCCTTAACTAG
Organism: Araneus ventricosus; assembly: GCA_013235015.1. Classification (NCBI taxonomy): domain Eukaryota; kingdom Metazoa; phylum Arthropoda; class Arachnida; order Araneae; family Araneidae; genus Araneus; species Araneus ventricosus. The sequence goes on along the minus strand of BGPR01000054.1, from coordinate 695,634 downwards.
AAGAACAAAAATAAAAAACAAACCACACTGGCTCCTAGTGAAGCTACAGCTTTTGCGAACACACTGATGATTCATGCATAATCGGGGCTGGCGAAGACAAAATATCAATCATTTACCAGCTTTTATTTTGCTTTCTTTTTTCTTATTTTGAGCGTAGGTTAGACTAGCACAATTTTCACTTTTACTTTTCACAAGAACTTAGACAAACCACAGAGAAAAAGAAAAACAAAATACTGTAACTTTCTTATTCCTTTATATTTTCTTGTGTCCACCATTACCGACTTTGATTTCGCGTACCCCAACTGGTCCTTCGCGTACCCCCTAGGGGTACGCGTACCACAGGTTGAGAATCTCTGTTCTAGTCGAAGTAAATTTTACTCTAAGTACGATGCTGTGTGATTTCTTTCACTAATTACTTTCTCGTATACGAAAGAGTACAAAGAGAAAGTATTGTAATTGTCAAAAAATTCGAACTCGAGATTTTGACGAATCTCCACGTTTTAGACATCTCCGAGTCCGAAAAATACAATTTTGGAATTATGTCTGTCTGTGAACACGATAACTCAAAAACTATTAGAGCTACGGGGATGAAATTTGGTATGTGCACTTGACACATAATTTGTAGGTTTCTATCAAATTTTGGAGAAAATCCGTCCACGGGAAGTCTGTCTGTCTGTCCGCGGTCATGTGAACACTATAACTCAAAAACTTGAATAGATAAATGAATAAAATTTGGTACACAGTTTTATCATCATGAATGTAGGTCCGTATCAAATTTTGGGCCAAATCTGTCAAAGGGTTGACTGTCGGTCGGTCTGTATAGTCGCATACTTGTAAAAATTATATCTCCTAAAGCCTTTGGCTTAGATAAATAAAAATTGATATGACTTTTGCTAATATTAATTATAGATCTGTGCTCAAATTTCATTTCAATCCGTTGAAAAAAAGTTGTTCAAATTGCATATTTGGTTCAAAATGCACATTGTGACTCTGTGTTGGCGAGCGTTTCGCTTATTTTACTGAAGTTAGTATAGTTGGCTTTTGACCTTGGCGGTCTACGAAATTGTAGCTTCGAACGAGCTTCGTTTCTTCCCTTTTGGTTCTTTTTTCTCCCTTTTGGCGAATTCTGATCCTGCTCGGATTATTTTATTTCCGTTTTGTCGTGTCAACGTGTGCTGTACAAAACTTGTTGCGTTCTGGGAATAGAGCAGATTCGAAATTTTTATCCGAGCGAGTTTGCGGGGAACTGACTTAATTTCGCTTTTTTTTTTCTCCACTGCGCTAGGGGTTTTAGCTTATTTTTTGTCCCTACATGTGTTAGGAGTATACGAGAAAGTTTAGGGGAGACCACTCCCGCTGGTTACGTTTTCCTGCCAGGGAATCTACTCCAAAGGCAGGAAAACACATTTATTTTTCTGAACCATATTAAGTTTTGAGGTTTTTCGGCGTTGATTTTGCGTGACCCTTGTTTTAAGTAAAAAAGTCTCTTGGGGGCAGATTGATACAGTTTAGTCCAGGGCACATTGATACGCATCCTCTGTGTGTATCAATGCACCTTAACAGCAACTACTTTGCAAAATCGTCTTCAGAAATGGAAAAAAACTAAAAAATGAACTATCTAAGAGAAACACACAATTAATTATTTGTTTTAAATAATGAACACGGTTTGAATTTCATTGCAAAAATGAAAAGTATTATTGTAAATTAGGTTTAAAATAATTTTTACGAATTTATTAAGATTGGAAAAAAATGTTCGGAAAGTTTATTAATATAATCGAAAAGCTAATTTTTTGTATTTTCAGATGGTGTGAAAATTATTGTTGTGCTATATTATTTTCGTAAGTCATCAAGGAAGAACGCTAACATTTCCCTTAAATTTTAATTAATTAAAATTTCCCTAAACGGCTTCGAGGCTCACATTGCCGCCCTCCAAAGTATTTTTAGACACACACACATTCTCCTTTATTATTTATAGAGATAAATTATTTTGTGAGGCATTATTGATTCATTTTTCCAGTCTCATTAAAAATGTTAAAATTTTTATTAAAATAAAAGTTTGTTACTTTCTTAAACTTTTAAACCTTGATTTGGAATATAAAGTTTATTGATGAAACATCTTTTGTTTTGATCCCAAACCTATTAACCATCATTATTTTCGATATTTCCGTGTGTATCAATGTATCCGTTGTATGGGGCAGACTGATACAAATCCATTTTAAGGAAAAAAAATGAAATAAATATTTTATTATTTCATTTATGACCAAAACTCGACTGAAATCCTATATTAGATTAACAAATGAATAAATATAGTGTATTAGCTACTTCTGTACTACTTGTAATTATTTCCGTTCGTAAAATCATTTTTTAGCTCTCCAAAAAAAGTGTATCAATGTCCCCGTGTTCGCCCTATATTTTTTCGTACGAGGAGTTTTGGAGTTCGGGATCGTTTATTGACTGCAAATGCATTTTCGCTTATGGGTTGAAAAATCGCAGTAAAGCATTTGAAAGGGGGTTTTTCTGCCTTTTTCTGATCAAGGATACTGACCAAATGTACTGCAAGAAACTTGAAATAGGTTTTTAACCCTCCAGTTTCTGAATCCGTGATGGTGGATTAGAAATTTATCTATTTTCTGCGTATCCCTCGATTTGATTGATTCAGTGACTCATCTTATACCATTATAGCATTGAATTATATTATGCTATTATAGGAATTATATTATACTATATAATATGTAAGTAAAAATGGCTTTGTAGGGAAAACATTTGAACCTAATTGCAAGCGATGCATGCAAATAAAGGCCGCTGTGACCTAGTGGTAAGGTGTCGGCCTCGGACTCGGAGGGTTCCAGGCTCGAAACCAGATTCCACTGAGGATCTGTCGTGCATTGGGCCCGCTGCACGCCAAATCGTGCGTAGGGGGTCAAACGTCCTTCTGCTGGTGTGGTGCTGAAAAGTCCACTCCGCTCCGGCATACCTATCAGGGTAGAAGTGGAAGTTTGTAGGAGAGTACCAACTCAGGTGTTGTCCTCGTCATCTGACCGCGGTTCAAATTTACGAGGTCCGTCCCAAAATAGCTCTCACGTTGCTTCAAAACGGGACGTTAATACAACTAAAACATACAAAGAAGCATGTAATCAGCGATTAAAGAGTCCAACGTTGCAGAATTAAGGGGCATAGTAATAGGGATAAAAAATGACATATTTCATCAGACGACTTGAAAAGCAAAATAGTCGAAATGTTTCTCAACAGTTCCAATTACAGGAAAATGCTTCTAATAGTTATTATAAAGGTGTCAAAATTTTTCACCAAAAAGTTTTTCCTTTTTTTCCATGGAAATTGAAAATGTTTTACTTAAAAGCTTGAGAACAAATTACGACAGGAAAATAAAGTGCGGATGCGTTTACAGACGTTCAATTACGATAAGAAACCACGAAGGCGGTAAAAGCGAGGAAATGCTACATAAAAAGTTTGGCCATTATTTTAAAATTTGCTTCTGCTCATGTTTCCAGTCAGTAGCTGTCAATATTGGAGAGTTACTGACACAAAAGGCTAAAATTAAAAAGGAGGATTATATTTTTAATTTCATGGTTTAAAACTTGAGTAGTTTTATGCAATGAATAATACTAGTAATCCATAATTAAAATTATTTTTATTATTCAGAAGTTGCGTATTCTTGAGTTTATATTTTTGGAATTGATGAATCAATGTACTTTTTTCAGCAGTGAAATTTTGAGAATTCAGTAACTGAAAAATAATGCATTAACTTCGTAACAATGCATTAATAGATTTTCGCCTAGTACCGATGGGAAATACAGTCGGACCTCTATTTAACGAAGTCGCTAAATCCCGAAAAAAAGTTCGTTATATGGAAAATTCGTTAAATAGAGATTCACCTTTTAAAATACTTTAAACTACACAAAACAGATTTTAAATTCATAAACACTAAATATTATTAAAAAAGTAATTAATCACACCTTTATTTTGTAAATAAATATATTTATTTTATATATTTTACCCATCAAAAGGAAATCTGCAAGGAAAACAAGAATAAAACAAGACATTGTCCGGGAATACACTGTATTTTCAATTAAAAAATTAATTTTATATTGAAATTAATGAATTTTAGCATTTCATCATACGAAGGTTTGTTGATTTCTGCATCATGATCATTTCCATCTTCGTCATCATCGCAATTCATTGCTGTATTGTTTTTATTTTTCACACTCTCCACTTCAAAACTGCCTCATCCACATCTTCATAGTCACACGTTTTTAAACGTTTTGAACAAGAATTCGATGAATCATAATTTTGTATCTTATCACGATTTTCTTATTATGGTTCCTAAGCTGTTTGGAGGAATACCAAATTTTAAAGCAATATCCTTTTTTTTTCCACGCCTTTATCCACCTCATGAAGAATTGAATTTTTTTCTTTGATGCCCAAGCACTTTCGCTTTGACATTTTCCAGTTTCAAGGTCATTTATCAACACAAAAGGTGTTAAAAGAAAGAATAAGTTTGAAACGTTAGGAAATATTTTGAGGAATAGGTAGAAAGAAAATATTGGATCACAAGAAAAAGTTCGTTAAATAGAGAATGCACTTCGCTATTTGGAGGTTATTTTACGAAGAAATTCGCAAAATGTTCTTGGTTCCAAGAAAAAGTTCGCAAAATAGAGAAATTCATTCGCAAAATAGAGGTTCGTTAAATAGAGGTCCGACTGTAATTAAAATCCGAGTTTCTCATTCTGGAGAAATTTAATTCCACATTTTATCCTGAAAAGACAACCTTGATATTTCATAGAGTTATTGCATAAAACTTTTTTCTCTAGTGAAAAGAATTATCCCCAGTGGTTAGAATTAAAACATTCGTATTCAGTACTCTTTAGAGGGAAGAAAAGCTTTTGGTAATACGATGTTGAACCTCGGATAAATACGCAAGAGAACACGAGGAAAAATTCCGAAAATGAACAATACGGGTACATAAGCGAAGATTTCCTATAATATGCATCATTCTACCGTCGTCATATAAAAATGCATATCATAACGAATTGTACGTGGTAAGAGAATGCGATAGATATTAACAAGTGTCACAAACACCCGAATGTTAATTTAATTAACACATGTAAAGTAAAGAGTACTACGATAAATTCTATATGATTTCACCATTAGGTCATTTTCATCAGTATTTATTTTCTCTCTAAATCCTTCTCTGCCCCATTCGTTTCTCCAAGTTTTGAAATGCATACTCGTAGAATTAAGATTTGCCGTTTTTATGATCACTGTATTTTTTTCAGCAATGCTTTGAGAAGGAATGCTTTAATTCTAATCACCCTGTATAAGTAAAAAAACCTACGCCATACGACGCTAACTAGAGACCAGAAAGTGTACTATTAAGACCACTGTACGTTCTTATGTACATTTCTTTGTGCATTTATTATGCATGTTCTACATTTAATTTTTTTCATGTACATTTCTTTGCGCATGGACATCTGATTTACATATAGATGTGCATAAAGCTGTTTTGTTTCGCTTCATCAAAATCTCTAAGGTTTTGCAAGCAGTAATGACAAAAAAGGATAAAACCGTTACAATGGGGCTCGGCATTTTTTGTGATCATGGGCTACATACCAAAATTAAGGTTTGTTATCAGAAAATATGTCTTTGAGTTAGTACATTTACGTTTTGTAATTTTGAATCTTGGTCAGATGACGAGAACGAAATTTATACGAGCACCCCAAGCTCCAAATTTCCATGTCACGCCAACGTGAGGACGTTTGATCCATTGATGTAACGCCCCTGAGGGGCGTTACATCAATTATTTCCATTATGAGGAATGATGTAACTGTGATAATATTTAAATTATAGTGTATTTTATAAATATTTATTTTTTAATAGTTTAAGGAAGCATTTTTTTAAGCTTGAAAGCATCGTATGTTTTCTATTTTTCAAAGAGAGGATATTCATTTTCCTGGTAATACTTGTGTGTTCATGATTCGCTTATTTAAATATTTTCTAGGTTGAAGACATGTTTTTATAATTCTTTTTACTCGAAAATTTGACAAAAAAAAATTATGAATCCCCCTTTTCCAATTTTTGCACTCAGTACACACACTTGAGTCTAACTCTTATTTGTTTGCAGTACGTTAGATAAAATTTTAAAATGAATTCAAGCCATTCATAAACTGATAGAAATATATTGTTACGAAAATTGTCCGGTGGGTGTACGTTGAATGTAGTCCAACAAGCTGGACAATGGAAAACGACGCTTTATTCCATGAATATTCCAGAATACACGATATAGACAAAGAACAGACTTGTAGAAATTAACAACACAAGCAGACAACAAATCGCTAATAAACTATCAGCACTATCTATAACGCACAGTGTCCATCAGCTTATCAGCTGGCACTGCGAACAAAACTCCAAAGAGAGAAACTGATTTGTTTGAGTACCTCGTATATATATAGCTATCTGACAAGACTTGACGTCTCCAGAAGAACCTCCAGATCTCGGTTCCTAAGAGAGATAAGGCCATTATTCTTGCATTTTGCAGAACATTCATTTTGTCGCCATGGTCGAGGGGCATTGGCTTGGTATCCATTAAGAAACTCTGTAAATCTCTCTTCCCTACCATAAGACTAACATGGCAGGGAAATGGTATTACAGATTCGTAACAATATGAATAATATTCGCAAAGAATCTCGGCATGAACAGGAATGTATTTTGCAATTTTCGTTAATTATTTCCATATATAACCACAAAAAATCAAATAAATATTAATCGTTTACCAAAGGAGACAAGGAGTCAACCGATTCAAAGATCGAAAAAGAGAAGCATAGGAGACTTACAAAAGTGTGCCAATTATTTATTTATTTTCAGAAAATATCTAAGTTAAAAAATTCTAAGTAAAAAATCTACGAAATGTTGATAAAACAACACGTCGTTACTTCTCACTTAGATATCTCCTCCACTGATTTCAGTATCTTCAGTCGCAAACATTTAAAGTGCTGTGATGGAAAAAAAATATTGTAGAGGTAGAGAAGCATTATAAAATCCAGAAATGTTATTTGTGTGCGCGTATTGCAAAAATTGTCGAAGAAATTACATGTGTTTATTACAAACATGTTTCTGATATAATTATGCTAATATTATTGAGTGGAATAAATTTAACACCTTTGCAAATAATTCTCGTCAAATATTAATATTAGGTAAGGAGAAAAAATTCGATATTATTAGTTTTGTATTATTTTCGGAATTATTATCTATATTTATCTATCTACCAACAAATTTCTATACATATATTTGCAATTAATAGCCTTAAAATTGCTTTTTTGATCATGAATGTCATTTAAGTAGATCAATTATAAAGATCTTTCTCCTTACATTGAATGAAAAATGAATTTTTGACTACTTTCGCGAGCATTTCCGAAAAAATTAATAACTCAAACTATTGAAATATCCGATAGAACTGGAAACATCCAAATAATTACACATAATTTTTTTCTTCTAAAAACTCATAGAAAATATCTAAAGTAAAATGAACTGCCAATTGTGAAGTTAATTGTATGCAGATCGTATAAATCTAAGCTGAAAAATCATGATTGTTTTTGAAATAACTCATGATAAATTGCCACTAATCAGACGGTTTTCCGACATTAAATTGATGTAATATATTTAATTTATTAGTTAAGTACAAGTTTTACATTGGAAAAAATACAAGATAAAACGATAATCGATTTTAATCACAATGCAATGCATCGAAGAAGAATTTTCTTTATAAAAACAGTAAATAATAAAATTCGAATAACCGAAGCAATAAATAACATTCTGCCAATATAAAAAAATTAAAATTTCAAATTAAGAAACCGACTGAATATCGGTATCAGTTATTACAGTTGAGTCAAAAGAGAGGATTTATCCATTAACCGAATATTAAGGTCGTTAGATATATCAAATTCTGACATCTGCTCTCTGATAAGTTCGAAAACTATATACACAACCAAGCTTAAAAAACTATCTTTAATGACCATTTTATGTTCCAGCCAAGTGGCTTTGAAGTCATAAATATATTCTCGTTGAGATTTTTTTGCTAATGACACATTATGTGATGTAAATATTGCTCGTACTGTGAATGGAATTTTTTTTGTTGGCTGCAAAAGAAACATTCCAAGAATCTTCCGATTCGCGAACCAATAAGAATACTTCTCCCACTATTCAACAAATCGCAGGCCAGATCAATGACGCCGCATTCGACGTCACGACTGCGTCACAACTGCGGGTCTGACGTCATCGCACAATTTGCAATTTATACTGGAAAAACTGACACCTCCAAAAGTTCAAAAGTCAGCTGAAGTTACGTAATTGTGAAGATAATATATTTTTTTCCTTTTGATAACCCACGAAATTTTTTTAGGGGATAAACTATTTCGAAGGAGACACGATGACTGAATGCAAATATTTTCCGCCTGTTAGAAAAGAAATCTAAAACTTTCAACATAAAACTCACCCATCAGTGGATTTCCTAAATCTTCTTGCATCTATTTTAGGAAAAAGCAGGAGGATTAATGTTTATGTTTATCTAAAGAAAAAAATATGAAAATACTAGCTAGATAAAAGCCTTTGCGATATAGAAATAAATCATTAGAATTTATAATCAGCAGATTAAATAAAACAAAAAATACAGAAAAGATTTGGCTTGGCTTTTGAATTTATTCCCCTTTCTTCAAGCTCTTAGTGAAATAAAGAAGAGAGAAGATTTAACTTTGACGCTTACTTTATTTTCCTTTGGAAGAAAAAGAGTAGCTTCGTAGCTTTTGTTATTTATTTCGGCATTAACTTTTCTTCTTTTAGATTCTTTCGTTCAGATTTAAACCTATGAAGCTTTTACTTGCATGTAAACATCAATTTACCCTTGTTTCTTTTATGTATAAGTAAAGTCAAACAATTCAGTTTCATTAATTTTTATTGAGTCACACTGAAAATTCAACTTAAGTAAAATTTATTTTATTTTCATCAAAAAATATGCTGAATTGTAAATTGTACCCGCGATCATATCTACTCAATTAATGCATTTTCAAAAACAACAGTAAAAAAGAAGTTTAATATGGTTCAGAAAAAGGTTGGAAATCTTATCGGAAGATGAAGAAAAATTCTCAAAATTTCTTTCTCTTTGTGCAAATATATGCAATCAATTCATAAATTACAAAACTTCTTAAAAAATTGTTGTCTAATCATTAATTGAACAAGCTTTTCTAGAGGCACTTTTAATAATCTTTCATAAAAACCAAACTTAGCCAAAATCAGGAAATACTGTATAAAAGAAGTAAAATTGTTTTAAGAAATGCTTTATAATTGAATTACAACCACTGATTTATAGGAATTAAATTTTTAATCTAATGGTTTATTTGTAAATGCATTTTTAGGAGAATGTCTAACGAATGAAACTTCTTTACAGAAATCTATATGAATAATTTTTGTGGTTTAAAGGGAAAAAAATTAATAAGATTGAACTGAATTATACTGGTTTAATTCTTTTGGTTTGATATAAAAAATACTGTTTATGATAGAAAAGATACATTTGTTTTTCTATCATTAACAGTATTTTTTAATTTAGTCCAAAATTCATTTACTACAATATGACTACATGAACAGTTTTAGTTGTTTAAAGGAAAAAAATATAAGATTTAACTAAATTATATTAATTCATAACTAATATATATAATTATCAGTCACTTAGTCTAGCCCTTGCTAGTCCTTAGTCCTTGTTAGTGCTTAGTCTTGTCTTAGTCCAGTCCTTAGTTAGTCTTTTTTAATTCTGTTAGTGACAGAGAAGAGCCATTTGTTTTTACCGCTAATTCAGTTCAAAGTTTATTTACTACAATATACTATGGTTTTTCCAAAGCTGCAGCTAAGTGCTAAAGGTTACTGTAAAAATTCAAAAGTTTTTAAAGTAAAACATTTATCTTAGATTTTATCTTCAACTATCGAAGATTTAATTTTCATTGTGTAAAAATAACTTGTTATGAAAAGCTGAGAATTTACCTAAAGTTTGAAATCACGAGTTCAATGTCAAATAAAGGTCAATACTATCTGGATTGGGCGGGGGCGGGGGGGCGCGCGCCCGAACATCCCTTCTCAAAAGGAAGATTTTATGTTTAATACTAAGGACTTGGGTTAGTCTAAGAGTCAAACGACTCGGATTAACTTAATAATATTAGTAGGATTTATTGTTGATTTTCGATTTTATTTCATTTTTATAATAGTAATAGTTACGTGGCCCGGCGTTGCACGGGCTATCTCGAATAATGCGTCATTCCCTGGCGGAGAGAAGAAGTGAGGTCATGTGACACATGCCCAGCATCCTCTCCTAAATAATAAGGAGAGCGGTTCAAACATTCCGTCCGCGAAACCGCGTCGAAATCGGCTTATTTTAAAAATTATACCGATATTTTGTAAAAAAAAAAAAAAAAAAAAAAAAAAAAAAAAAACACCTTTATACTGTGTCGTGTCTATCTCAAAATAAAACCTCACTGAAAAAATATTTTTTATTTTTAGTAAAAAACTTATTTGAGCGATTTAATTTCCCCTCTTTCTGTGTATATCAATTACCAAAACCCGCACACAACGCTATCCACATTGACTTGTTGCATTGTTCAGGTTTCCATATTGTATTGTTAAAGTTTTCAACAATGAAAGAGAAATACGCAATTAAATATTTGTTTAAACAATGAAAACGGTTTGAATTGCGCTGCAACAACGAAAAGTATTGTTGTTAATTATTTTTTACTAATTGTGATTTCGGAATTTAAATGGCCAAAATAGATTTCTTAGATTATTTCCCATCTTTTGGTACTTCCCGCGCGTTTCTTCGTTCAGCGGTTCGTAAGAAGATGGCCGAACATACATACATATATACAATCGGATTTTAATAGTGTAGATTAGTTCCACGTCCCAACGAATGAAAACAGCTTTGAAATAATTTCGCATTGACTTATGATGAAAGCTAGCAATTACTCATCGTGCCAATCAACTATTCGAATGGAAGATAATTTCAATGTGACCCTTGAGTTGAAATTTATAAAACTACCTTCAAATGAAAACAAATTTAATCTCGTGTTCAAGCGTACTGCTTTATTTGTTAGACGCAAAAGACCAATGTGCTCTTCGCAAAATCTCTGTATTTGTGAAAAATATTAAATATTTTATTGCTTTAACATCGAGTTTTTGGCACTCTGCTTCAAGTAGTCTTTCGGCATAACTTTCATTTTTTTCACGAACTTGGGGAAACAAAATTCTGTAACTTTTTTCACTTTAATCCCTTATATTTTGTGTTTTCCGCCAGTACCAACAATGTACCCTAACTGTTTCGCCATGTAACCCCAGGGGTTCTCGTACCACAGGTTGGGAACATCTGGCTAGCTCGTTGAGCTAACTCATATACACACGGACAGGGGGACATATAGTCTACCCTTGGATGGATCCGGTTCGAAGTGTTAGTGTAGTGTTAAAGCAATATTTTAAAATTCATCCATCTAGCCTGTTGCATTTGTGAATTAACACGTTCACATATTCACTAACAGATAGATTTACTGAGAGTCAACAATAGATTTGTTACAAAATTGTATACATATGTGCAGTTCTAATGATAAAACCTTGCCTTAAATGCCATTTAACTAGCTTGTTGCGGTTTTGTAATATCGTGCTCACTTGCACACAAAGGTACTGACAGACATAATTCCTGTTAACAGATTTCGTCCAAAATTAATACGGATCTACAATTTTGATGTTTGTTTTTGCTAAATTGCATTCAACTAGAAAATTCCGTTTTTGAGTTAATTATTCACTGACAAATAGGCAGACGTAATTCGAAACATTTTTTTTCGGATGCAGGGAGGTCTAAAAAGTGGATATTCATCAAAATAGAGACACGATTTTTGGACGATTACAATATTTTCTCATTGTATATGAGCGAGTAATAAAAAGCTTTAATTTATTTTCAAAATCAAACTTATAAACTATGCATTCCATATTTAACCAAAATGTCAACAAGGGTCAAATAAGCAAGATAGATGTAAATGAGAGTTTCAAAAAATATTTCATTCCTATAGAAACAAATTAAATTCGGAAAGTAGAGAATAAAAAAAGAGCAATGATAAGGATTAAATCAATGCTATCTGATCGATGTTTTGCGTCTCTTTTCCGTTAATGACTTCTCTCTGCTTCCGGGAAAATATTACTTACGATTACTTCCAAAACTGACCCAGGGTGAATATGAATAAGTTTGGATTACACAAAAGACTTATTTCCTTATTTTAGTACAATTGTAGTATTTTTATTGATATTGCGGATCAACAACACCTCCTTTAATAATAACAAAAGACTATTTTCTTTTTCATAATATTTTCCATGCCAATAAATTAGTTCACTGGTGACAAATATACTACAAACCGCATAACAATATAACTAGAAAACTGATAATTCTCTTATATTTGTGACTGTGGCGGCCTAGTGGTAAGGTCTTGGCTTTGGAGCTGTAGAGCTCCCGATTCGAAACCCGATTCCACTGAACATCCGCCATGCTTGTGGGCCTAGTGCTCGCTAAATCTGACGTGGGTCAAACGTCCTCCCGCTAGTGTGGTGCGGAAACTTGGAGAGGGAGGTGCCATTTCAGGTGTCGTCCTCGCTATCTGGCCGTGGTTCAAAATTATGAGGTCAGTTCCAAAATATGCCTTGAATAGCTTCAAAACGGGATGTTAATTGAACTAAACGTTTATATTTGGCACAAGGAGATATTTGTAATGTTGAAACTTTCCACCTTCACTAATTTTTGCTTTCAAATTGAAATTGCAATGACCCTCAATTACCTCCGCTTGCATTTAGTAAGATATCCATTTTATATTTATCTATTAAGTTCAATGATATAAAATACACAAGTCTTATTTAAAATGCAGTTTCAAAATTTAAAAATTCCCCTAAGATGAAATTTTATCTAAACTTTATTAATTATTATTTATAAAACGAAATATTTAAAATTTTAGCTTTAGATTGTCATAGTTTCGTTTTTAAACACTTTTATTTAACTTGATTTGTCTTATGTTCGTAAAGATGAAATTTTGCAATCGATTTCTCACTCACTTCTGATGTTCAAGAGTTTTGATATTTTGTGAACTTGTGTGTTCTTGATGACAATACACTATTTTAATATTTTCAATGTTAATTATCAAATAACCGACTAATTTAATTAAATTTTGATTCCATAGAGTGGAGCCATCTGGTAGTGAGTTTGATTTCAAGATTCCATAGCATTTATTATAACGAATTATAAATTAAAGAATAAGAGTAGTAAATAAGTAAACTAAGATAAATTCTCCTTTTAAATTCACTACTAAAAGTCTGTTTTAAAGTGTATTTTTATTGAATTTATATATTTTTTATAGATGGAACAGAGGGCTACAGAAATGCTCTCTGTGAGGGGGGGGGGGCGGGATTTTCGTGATTTTTGAAGTCTTTCAACAGAAATAATCATGTACAGATTGTAATTCTTGTAGGAAGGCAAATTTAGTGACCCTTACCAGGAGGTTTACCGAAGTAAGAATCAAACTGATTTTATTTTAAAAGTAGGAAAATATGTATGGAGTACGGCTTGCAGAATGTATAATAAATTTTCATCGGCCTTGTCAATAGCTAAAAACTTTTTACTGTTGAAAAATTCAAGATTTCTTAGAATTAATTATAAAAAATAAGTACGAAAATTTGTTATTAAGTATATAATAAATTCAGAGGCAAAATTCGCTTCTGAACATTCGTTTTCATGATAATTTCATCAGTAATTTTTTATGGTATAGCTCTGGAATTTATGAATCCCATTTTGTTTATAATTCAGTAGAAAATGCTGCATCATCCTCTAACTTTAAGGAAGATGACAAGTTTAAGAACAAAAATAATATTAAAATAAAAGTTTTTTTAATCAATATTATTTTTCTAAGAGGAAAAATAATATTAATTAAATTAAATTAACTACCAAAATTGTGGAAAATTTAAAAATACTATTTTATAATGATAACGTATCTTTTCTGCGGAATAATAATAAGATTTATTTTCATTCTTTGGCTACCCCTTATAAAAGTTATTATTACTACTTTCGGTACTAGCATTTTGAGAAGCTCTTTTGGATATTTTCGTAATTTAATATAAATGATTTTAACCTCTTCGTTCTTTTCTACGAATATATATTAAGGTAAGTCTGAGAGATCTTAAGTTGATCATATTTAGATAATATAAAAATATTTTCCTACTTTTATTACATTAATGAAAACTTCCCAAAAAATACTACTCTTTTCTCACTGTGATGAGAAGAATCCACAACCCACTTCGCCAACCACACAGCCTACCTATTTGGTTTAAGGCTTCAAATGGTCCGGAGGGGATGATGAGAAGAATATACAAAATGTATTTTGGTTCCAAAGTTGTAATGACTTGTAATGGAGTCTATTCAGGCCAGTGGCTAATCCAGGATTTGGGTCATAAAAATTTTGTATCGTCTTGACGAATGTCAAACCTCATGGCTTATGTAAACCAAAACACTTTAACTTAACAGACATTATTCAAATGACAGTAAGAATCATAAAGAACAAAACAATACTTTCGATAATTTAATCAAAAATACAATGAAATAACAAGCCAAAAAATGTCTTCTACTGCAAGTACAAGTGGAATGACTAGAAAAGTAGGGAAAGTTTGGAGCCTGTCAAGCCATAAAGCAATGTTGTCACGTTTTTTAAAAAATTAAAAAAAAAAAAACGGAAATTTAGAACAAATAGTTGTAGTGATTTTTAAAATCGAGAATTCTGGCTTAGCTCTGGGGGTGGGGTGGCTGCAGCCTCATAGCCCCCCTGGATTCGCCACTGATCCAGGTTCACGTGGTAGGGAGTCAAATGTCCTTCCGCTGGTATGGTGCGGAAGTTTAACAATGGGGTACCAGATTAGGTGTCGTCCTCGTCATCTGACCGTGGTTCAAAATTACGAGGTCCGTTTCAAAATATCCCTCGTGTTGTTTCAAAACGGGACGTTAATATAACTAAATTAAACTAAACTAAACCAAACCAAACCAGGCTCACGTGATGCGCATCAAATGCACCTCTCCAATTTAAAGTTGGAATCCAGTGCACTGTTTTTGAAGAAAAAATTGATTGACGTCATAGTGTACGTGTAGTTAAATGTTAGATAGAATGAGCAGTTACGTTTATCATGTGAATGTGAGGTAACGTGAAATAAATTCATTGTAACGATTTATCTTTGTAATTAAACTTTTATAAAGATGATTCAACTTAAGGAACCATAAAAGTCTAAATAAAAAAATTCTTCATTGCTTTATCCTTATACTTCAAAAAAAAAAGAAGAAAAAGGGATTTTAATACGATGGCTAAATCCTACTGGTTTCTATTACAACAAAAGATGAAAAATGATGATGAAAAAAAAAGTAAGTTAGAGGATGCTTACTTTTTTGTGCATTACAAAGTAATCAAAGCTATTTTTGTAGAAATGTAAATAAAGCATTATGATCATTTACAAAACCTTCACATATGAGAAACTTTTAAGATTAATATTGAATTACCTTAAAAAATTATAAACATAAAACGAAATCATACATAAGCTTAATAAGCGTAATAGTGCTTGATAACAATTGTTATAATGTTTTATTGTTTATTTCATATTAATGGTGCTAAAAATTTGAATTTCATATTCGGTTCTACTGTCATAAAAATTATAAAGATCGCGTTAAATATTTTATGTATTATTATCATTATTTTTTATTCGAGTAAAAAATTTTATATACAGAACAATGTAATTTTTCCTAGGAAATGTTGAGCGAGATGGAAAGTTTAATACAACGTAAGTGAAACTGCAAACATGAGAAGTGGTTTATTATTTATTTTATTAGAAAAGGAGAAGTCGCATTTTGTTAGGGATGTGGCTGCAAAATTATCACTGAAACTGAACTCGCCGTTGAATAAAATGTTTCATTGCGACAAAATGTGATAATTCCAAGTCTATTATTTGTGTCCAGTTTTGAGGAAGGTTAGAGATTGATTGATTGAGATTGATTGCCGCAAGAGCCATTCCTGGCTAAACTACGCCAATCAAATGGTAAGATTTTCAAATCAAATGGTAAGTTAAAAATGGTAAAACAAGATGAAAATTAGATAAAACGCAAAGTTATAAAATTTGAGCAAAATGCACCATAATGAGACAAACAAGCTAAAAATGTTAAATGAATGTGAAAAAAAAACAATAGCCTTTAAAAAGTTAAAAATATTTGGGTGGTGATTTTCACCCACCAAGTCTTGCAAGGTTAGAGAGGATGAATGAAAATAATGATCACGATGAGTTTTAAATGAAGGGCACTCAATTAAAATATGATTGACAGTAAAATGTGTATGAGGAAGGTCAGAGAACAAATGAGTCACTTTATGCTCACGTGATGCACGTAAAGTGAGCTCGCCAATTTATTTTTGAAAAATGCTTCATTGCTATAAAATGTGAGAATTTCAAGTCTATAATTTACTTCCAGTCCTGAG
>BGPR01000054.1:646442-672231 GCA_013235015.1 Araneus ventricosus | reverse complement strand
TCACAGATATGATTTAGATATTTTCAAATTAATTGCATTATGAATTAAAAATCTACAGCCTCTCGTACAGAACCTCATCTCTCTCATGAAGAGGCATTCCATTCATGTAATTAAAGGTACCTCTTGCAGAGATTTCATTCCTTCAATTTCTGACTGAACACAGCTCCAATCTCTATTTTTCAAAAATTGAAACAGAAAAAAGTGAAGCTAGTGTAACAAAGCTTTCAAAGTGAAGGCAGGGCAGCCCGTTCACGGGAGCATGGTTACGGCATCGGAACGGACGTGACTTTTCCCGAGCGCCGCTTAAAGCCTCTGGATTAGGGGGAGTGCCGCCGCCGATTACCTCCGCCATTCATTCCAGGCTTTGCCTTGTCCCTGCCCTATTCATTTTCCCCCTACCAGTCTCTCAGGACAGAATGCCAAAATTCCACTCGGATCGGGTGGCGTTTTGTTCTCTCCGCACTCTCCAACAGTGTAAGATGACTCCCTGCGAGGTAATTCGGTGTTTAAAAACAGAAAATTCCGCTGTTGTTCCGTGCACAAGAAATGAGCTGCGATGAGTGCACAACACATGATGAAAGAAAGAAGATCTTCTCTATAGCAAAACAAAAATAAATATTTTTATGATAGTTCAAGATAATGCATACTGTAGTAAATAACGTTGTTATGTCTATTTGATGTTAATACTTTTGTTACGAAGAAAATGTCAAAAATCCGCTTAGATTCCCTATGAGGTAATTTAAAACAGAAAATTCCGCTGTTGCTCTGCGCACTAAAAATGAGCAGTGATGAATACTGAACACACAATGAAAGATAATAATTTTAAGAAATTTTATCGTCCTTAAGAGGATGATTATATTCCACTTAAGATCGAACGACATTTTTTTCTTTCTACATTCTCCAAAAGTGTAAAATAACCCCGCTGCTATAATTCTGAGTTCAGAAACAGAAAACTGCGTTATTATTTTGTGAATCAAAAATGAGGCGTGAATACAAAATCTATAGCCCTGAAAAATTACACTTGTATCGGATAGAGTTTTATGTTCTCTTTTATCTTCAACACCACTGTAATATGACTCCCCGTGTGTTAATTCGAAGTATAAAAACGAAAACTCTACTGTTGTTTTGTGCACTAAAAGTGAACAATGGGGAATTTAGAACATGATGAGAGAAGATACTGATAAAAATATTTCTTCTCATATTGAATCCCGAGTTTCTCAATGATGAGTACAGAAAATATGATAAGTACTGAAAATATGACGAGAATAAAATTATTTCTTTCTTGTAATGACTACAGACAACAAAACTACGGAACGTAACTTTGAAAAATATTCTCGTCATGAACACATTGCTAAAAACGTCCTATGATCATAAGGCTTTTTGTTCTCTCCTCACTTATCGACAGTAGCAAATAACTAACTCCCTCTGCCAATATTCGCTGTTTAAAAAGAGAATATTTTAATGTTGAAGAATGTTGTTGTTCTTTTCTCTGCGACAATGGAAGATGGTGCCCAATGAGGAATTTAAAAAATCGAAAATTGCCTGTTGCTCAGTACACTGGAACTGATTTTGGGATGAGTTCAGAACACAGGACGAAATAAGACAATGTCAAAACTTATTCTCTCTGTCAAATCGCAGATGAATCAAGATACAACATAGTTAAGTAAATAGACTTCCTATTCATATTGCAGAATTTCTTGTGTTACATAAAGGTAGAGCAAGATATTGCAAGGTTGAGTAAGAGACTTCGTATTAACATTGTAGAATTTCTTGTGTTATATAATGGTAGAGAAAGATATTGCATGGTTGAGTAATAGACTTCGTATTAACATTTCAGAAATTCTTGTGTAATATAATTTTAAAATTATACCAGGAACGCAGATAGAGATTTCTTCTCTCCTGATTCTACAACAATGTAAAATAGCTCTATTGAATAATTCGAAAATGAGAAACCGAAATTTTTTTCCATTATTGATCTATGTATTGGAATTGAGCAGAGATGAATTCAAATCATAGGATGAAACAAGAAAACAGAAAGCATTTTCTCTAACAAACCAAAAAGGAATATTCCCATGATATTCCAGGCGTTAATTATTGTCTTTGTATCAATGAATTGCTGAAGTTTTTGTTATTTTGTCAGGAATAGAACGTTGAAAGGATTTTGGATCAGTTTATTTTTGTTCTCTCCACACTCTGCAACATGACTTCTTACTTCGCGCATAAAAACCAAATATGGCGCTGTTTTTATGTGTACTAAAATAAACAGTAAGGAAGTTCAGATACAATGATGAAAGAAGACGACGGCAAAAACTAACTTCTCTATCAAACAAAGGCATAAAACTGCGCAAAAGTTTAAAAGATAATGTTTTAGCAACTTGTGTAGTATTAATAATTTTATATTTCGTTATCTTTGCCGTTAATAGTATGTATTTGGGTCAAATGGAAGTTTGTTCTCGTGTTGCAATCATTTACTTCGCAACTTAGAGCTTAAAAAGTAGTTTACTCTGTTACTCTGTGTACTGAAAATGCACAGTGATTGTATTTTCAAAAAATCTGCCACTCTGTTAAATGAAAAGAGTGTGCTTTTCCCCCCCAAGATAATGCATACTGTCTAATAACGACAGCATTGCAGTAATTGAAAGTTATATAATAATTAACCAGAAAGAGCAAAAATTATAGATAAATATTGCACATCATGTCCTGAATATAAATCCTGCCCAAATAAAAATTCGGAAATATTAGAAATAAAATGCTCAAATCGCGATGGCAACATCTTGTAAATAATGCCCTAAATACACCTAACTATAGTTTAATACAATTAAATCTGAAAAAGCTTATGCATCTCTTTTCCAGAAAAAAAGAAGAGGCCTAAAACCCTGGAGAAAAAGCTTACAGCAAAAAAACTGGACCATGCAAAGTTAATGTATAACATAAATCGATTCAAACTAAATCAATCATAAATCATGAAACCAATGGAAATCATTACTTAAAATTCCAATTCATGAAACAAGTAATATTCAATATTTCGGCCATCAAACACCTAAAGAAAACTGTAACCCAAATGCGAATGAAACCAGAGCCTCTGAGAAAATATCTTGTTGGTAATTTCTCTATAGACTTAGTAACCGGAGATAAGATAAACAAGAAAGCTTCCATTTCCAAACTCCTTACTGTAATACTTCACACGTTGCATTTTACCTTATCTGGTTGAATCCCAATGAAGTATTCCAAGGAATGAGGATGAAAGACCTGCATGTCTTATCTAACAAAATTCCATCTATTGGAGAAAACAATAGAATGATTGCTCTTTCGTACGTAAATTATTTGTAGTATTCATAGTATGTTTTGAGGTTGCAAGACTTCTGGATGTGTAGTCACAGAGACTCAGCCTCGCTGTCGGTGTGTTGCCTCGCCATATAAGTGGAAATGAATGTGGTATGGAAAGTTGAAATTTGGGATACTCCTCAGGTATCGTAGTCTAACCAAGGGTCAGTCCAGATTATCCATCCCATGACTGTCATTCAAATTGTGGAGCAACTCTTGACAAAGAAACTAGATGTTACATATTCAACATTTTCATTGACATTTACTTCTTACTTTATTACTTACTTCTTTATTATTTAACTTCTATATTTACTTACGCTTTATTTTTCCTTTTTGTTATTCTACTGTACATTTTTTTAACATTTCATAAGTTATTCTTTTGGCTTGTTTTGTCTAAATTCTCTTTTTGAGGAAGCCGGTTGGATTGATGATCCTTTGACCTTTGGGTGGGACAGAGTAGATTTTTAGTTCTACTGTACTGCTTTTGACTTTTTCCTGTTTGACACTCCGAGGGCCTTGGTGTGAACGAGCCTGCTGCTGGTCCTCGGTTTTTATCCTTTTGTCGATCTGTGGCTTCCTATGGAGCTCTCTCGCTAGATGGGTTGCTACACAGCAGTTCATCAGCTTCCCGTGTGGCTTCGGAGGAATTTAAATCTTGTGTATTCCTCCTGTGGCTCCCAATAGAGAGATAGAAACATGTCCAAAGGAGTTGATGTTTCCGGAATTACCCACAATTATTCTACTTTCTGATGTTAGAAATCCGAAGCCAAAAATGAAATGTTATAACCTTTATTTTTTATAATATTGATCCATACTTATTAGTCTTCTTGTGAAAAGTTAAATTAAGTCAATTAATAGAATGGATTCAGAGACCAGATGCCATTATCGGTGTGTTTCGAGTGACTGATGTGCGAGAAATGAAATAGCAACATAAAAACAGGTGCTGGGACGTCATTAACCTCAGTTTCGGTTGCGTTAGTCAGATTATTAACAGTATTTTTCATTCGATATTTGGGGAAAAAGAAATGTGTTAACATTTTTTGAAAAATTTCCTTCTTAAAAGAGCTGTAAACGATGGGAAATAAATATTGCTTCATACTTATAGGATCAAAAATAAAAGTAATTATGCAACTATGATTTTTTTCTTTTTTATCTCTTACTATATTCTAAAATTGTAAGTTTACTTCCGTAAGAATTTTTTAAAAGTATTTTTATGACATAGAGACAATGAGTTTGGAAAATATTTTCCTTCTTGATTGTTGTTAATTTAAAAACATCTTTTTGTTATCAAATAACACAAAAACATCTATTAAACATCTATCTATTTAAAAAACGTTTACAAAAACAGTAACTTGTAGTAAAAATAATCAGCAACACTCTAGATAGTGGGAATATAGTTCTTTCTATTCAATAAGAAACATTTAGTGTAAAAAATAAGATATTGCAGTATAGATACTGTAGTATTCGGGAAATTTTACAAATTTTCAAGCACCATGAAAATCATCATCAATATTTATGAAGTAATGAAACATTATAACTTTTAATTTACAACTGCTGAGTCTTAACACAAATTCTAACTTAAATTAATATGCAACTATAATACACAATGATCTCTATAAATTATTTGTATAATTCATATGTTGCGTTTATAAAACACAACACCGCATCCAAGTTTAGCTTCTGAAATTGAAAGTTTAGGATTTCTTTTCCTTAAAACTCAGTATAAAACTTTAAGGCAGAACTAAAGTAGGTTTTCTAACTACCAAGATAGGATCCTTGATGTTTTTTCACAAAGAAAATTGCAAAATAATAAAAACATTGCATAAAGAGCAACATAGAGCTACAAATTTCAAATAAAAATAGTAACATAGTCACAATTCTTCTTTCAAATAAAACATACAAACACCATTTATGACAATAACCTTTCAAATATCAGTAAAACAAAGTTAATTTGTAGAGAATTAGTTTCATTTTTCGAATAAAAAATTCTCTTAACCAAGCAATAACGTAGCCAAACCTATTTATCACCATAAAACCTCATCGTTCATTCCTTTAAAAAGGAATTAAAACCGAAAATCAAACCTTCAATCAACAAATTTTAAGTCATTCCAATAAAAGTGACAACTAAATTTTCCATTTCCCTCAACCTATAACAACTTTGACAAAATGCAAATTTTCAGAAAAATCCTAAACTTTTCCTTCTAACCTGGTTTTAATAATGGACCCAGTAGGTGAAGAGAAAGGCTTACTTACGAATAGCATCCTCGGATGTTGATGGAGAAAAGGATGGGAAAGATAGAGCGAAGAAGTCCGGGAGTTGACCCCGCCCTTCGCCTTAGCCGGATAATTCTTGTAACCAATGGAATGTGAGCGTGGGATGTTCCAACGCGTGCCGATTGCGAAGGCGTGCGTCGCTGGATGCGTAGAGTCCGGGAAACTTAAATACCGCATATATT
The DNA here is from genome assembly GCA_013235015.1 of Araneus ventricosus. NCBI lineage: Eukaryota > Metazoa > Arthropoda > Arachnida > Araneae > Araneidae > Araneus > Araneus ventricosus. Next base: position 666,451 of record BGPR01000054.1, on the reverse strand, counting down.
AACGTTTGGCCGATTTCTAGAGGGGGGAGGCAATGCTGCGACAGAATCCCGGCTACCAGAACCGACTCAGCAGCTAGACCAACCGCCATATCTTCAGCCATGGACAAGAAAGCTTCCAACAAAGATATTGGAACTTTAAAATATACTGGTAAGTTAAATTTATATAACGTCAAAATGACCAACCAAGGAAGATAAAGCAATATCATTTGTCTAGATTTAATTTTTATTTAATTTTTCATTGGATAAATGTTGCCGAAATTTCTGAACTTTGACCTAGAATCGAAGTAATTCTTTAAGTGTTAAAAATGTAGGATGACAAATTTTGTAAAGAAATATTTATGACCAAGTCAACGTGAAAACATTTCTAATTTATACAAATTTGTAAAATTGATAGAATAGGTTTAAATTATTTTTGGTATTAACTAGATAAATTTATTTAATGTACATTGATAACTTGAAAGAGAAAAATTATTTAATATCAATGTTAAGCAGATGAAATTTGATTCCTTGAAGAGAAATTCTATCTTAAAAGTCGGTTTTATAACCAATTTTTATATTTAGATCTAGAATTAATTTCAAGGTATGATTAATTTTGAAAGGTTATGTCATTAAAAAGATACCAATAGGATTAAATTTCTACAAATAGTTTATCTCTCCTGCTTTGAATGCAAGAATCCCTTAATTCTTGCTTTTGTAGTTGACTTTTCTTTTCTTCTTTGTGTTGTTATTTTCTTATGAAAAATTAATAAAAGAATCATCGTTCCAAGGCGTGTAAAAACATTCAAAAAGTTTAACATTAGTCTTAATGATTAATTATAAATTTAAAGAATTAATTTATTGCTTAAAAATTCCTTTTAGTCTTCCGTCGCTTTCATTTTTGCTATCGAAAATAAACGGTGAAAGTCATGGATAAATTTTTCAGGCATCTGCCTCATGACCTTCAAATAACCTTCATGGATCCAACGTGCGAGCACTCCCAGAAACTTCTCTGTCGAGACTTTTTTTCGATTTCATCATTAATTTTCAAATTGATTGAATGGAATTATTGACATAAAAGATATTAAAAATAAATTTTCATTAAAAAAATCTTAGTTTATATTCTCTTGTAAAAGTGAGTTCAACTTGATTATCGTTTGACTCCCCATCCATCATCAAATATTTGCGGTTATTCAAACTAATAGATCTTCCCCGAACTTCTATTTTTATTCTATTTACCAAGCAAGAATCTTTGAAATTATTGAAATTGAAAATGAATTCGGATTTTCTGTTAGTCATGTTCATCAAAAGTTACAATTTCGCCAAACTTTCTGATTTTTGATCAGGTTGATTATTTAATAGCGATGAAATGATTGAATTTCAAAATGAATACCAATTGTTTGGTTATCATTTCTGATTATAAAAGGATTTTCTGATTCCAATTTTGGGTTGATTCCTCTTAGTTCACAAAGTCAGACTAAGAACTTTACTAGAGTTATTCATGAAACTCTGTCATCATTAAAAAAGGAATATTTCCATCAATGCCATTTTAACAACGAAATGCAATTCAATACAACCAAGTACGATCAATTCAGTCCATCTACATAAAACTGGAACCTTCTAGGAGATACTTTGATTGAGATTTGCTGTCAGTTTTTTGTCCCTTGAAAATAAAAATGTGTTTTTAAAAATTTTGAAAAAATATTATTGTTTCCCTTTAATTGAGATTAAACTAAAAAGGACTTATTGAAAAGTATCAAATCGAACTTTTTTAATTCACAATCATAATTTTCGCCTTATTATCTGTAGTAAAATTTTTAAGATGTACTGAAATAATATAATCACTGCGAATTTACTGAAAAGATTAACGACCAACAGAAACAGTTTATTTCTCCATTAACGTGACATTTTAACATCTCTTTGTTCAAGTCAATTATGTTAAGAGCTAAGAACAAGGAATTAGTAGCCGCCAAGTGAAGTAATCCTTGTCCATTTCATTAGACTCGAATACCCGGATTAATCCTTCATTACGTAGTTTATTAACGGGGCGGGGATTACTATCGCTTCACTGACCAATTGGATTCCATTGTTTCGCCCTCTTTTGTTTGAATTAGAAGGACAGTAGAAGCGAAAATGGAAACTGCATAGATTTTAGAAATAGTAAGAAATGAATTTCCGGATTAGAAGAAGACGGATTAAAGTATTTTTGAATTAAACATTGAGAAAGAAATGAAATTTTTTATTCTTCTTTGGAAATTGATGAGTACTTTTCTGAATTATTTTTTTGTGGTGAATATTAAGTTTAAATACGAACTCAAGCAGTCAGGTGGTGTAAAAGTTTCCTTTCCGTTTAATCCATTTGGAAATTTGGTTATTAAATACCTTCAAATTCTTTCAACTTAATTGGAACTTCAGTAAATCTTTTAAAATATTTAACGATATTTTAACTAGAAACAAACAGTTGTGGAGCATAGTTGATTTTAAAAATTTAAATTGTAATTTAAATCCTATTGCATTCTGACTTTTTTATTTTATCAACATATATATGAAAAATGGAACATCTTTTATATCAATAACTTACCATCATTTTATGCTGATGGTTTTAAAGTGTTGTAAAACTATTAAGCTCATAAGAAATTATCTTATTAGAAATTACCTCGAATCGTATCAGCAAAGTATGTTCTAAACCAACAGTCAGTGGCTCTTGTCTTTCCGAACAACGCAATTTGACGGACCCACAACTGCGTAGGCGTGTAGTTCAATGCATTATCTCATGACAGAACGGGCTACTAGGTAGCTTAGATAAAAATAGAAATGTTGGGACAAAGTAAAGAAATTTCAACATCCAGATTTATTTTACGAGTAATTATAAAAGAATTGTTCGCTATCGTTGTCAGTATCAATACATTTCTGCCCCTTTTCGAAGTACCAGCTTGCACTTTTGAGACACAGATAAATCCTTTCTTGCCGTTTGACGAGCATAGTTTTCCTGCATTTTTCTGTAGAGAAGGATACTACGACAAGGAGTGGAAATGTAATGATTCTTACAGCAATATCAAATATGTCTATAAATTCCTTTTCAGGGTTTTTCAATTCAGTGCACAATTAAATATTTCGTAATTCCTTTTTCCAAGCAAATGGATAATATTATTATTCTTTGTTCAATAGCTCATTATATATTGAGTTTCTGATGATACTTATTCTTTGTAATACAAATATGTATTACAAAGTAATATGTAAGCACAAGTTTTAATCCGATATTGCTAAAATTAAGAGTTTATCTATTCTAAACAAATCTATTGTGTATCTTGCCGTAGTTAGAAGAATAAGTTATTAAATAAAATGTTGGTTCCATAAAGAAGAATTTAATTATGCTATAAGCATGCTTCATTTTATTACATAAAGAATACAATTACTTTTGTGGTAAAATGATTTTAGAAGTTGCATAATTATCTCGTCATTTAAAGGTTTATCGAATTAAAAACGTAATCAAATTAACAACAACAAAAAATTAAACATGAAATGGCAAGAAAACAGACAAATGTAACTCAATAACAATTTCATAAAATATAATTCATGTAATCTCATGATACTGCTAAATACATATAGAAAGTTCAAAAAATTAATTTCTATTGAAAATTGTTTACAGTTTTCAAGTCAAAATTCTAGAAGATGCTAGCAGACGCTGCCTTGTTGTGTAAACTAACTTGCAGGAAATGTAGCAATCACCTACGTGTGTAGTTCTTTGATAAAGATAAAAGGAATTGCATTTGTCTATGTAATTATCAATGTTTCATTCATGATTCTGTTGAGTGGGAATAAAGATAATTGAAAATAAGAAATTAAAAAAATAAACTGTTATTAATTCTATTGTTAAAACTCCTAAGAAGTAACACAGTCTCAAATATAAGTAAAATTTCGATATTCAAATATTTTTTAACCTTTTAACGTAAAAGCTAATGAAGAAAATCTAAGATCCTGAGACATGTATGGAAAAATTTTTAATTATCAGTATCAAATAAATATTTAGCATATTTTTATTGCCATATTTTCAAACCATTACTTGAACGTCGCTCATCGATTACATCTTTAACATGCACGAAAGTGCTTTGATACCTTTTAATCCCATACTATTAAATACAGTTTTCGGGAGTTAAATACGAAATAATGGATATTAAATCTAATTTATAGTCTAGTTAATAAATACAGATAATTTTTGAGAGCTTCCATCCAATGACGATACTCCTCTTTTAGAACTTCAACTTCCAGAATACTCTTAAATCTTTGCATCATAATTTAGTTGTCTTGGCAGTTAATTTCAGCTTCAATCTTCTATGGTTTTCCTGGAAAACACTTTATTGATAAAAAGAATAACGTAGTGGTTTAGAATCAGAATTAAAAAAAAAATAAAATTCGTTTGAGTGTCTGCTTCATTTGAGTATGTTAATACTATTGCTAAGCCCGCAAGGCTTATGTTTAGCTCTTATTCTATGCGACAAAACAATGTTGTAGGAGGTTCCAATAGAATTTTTTTCTTAATATCTGAGCATTTCAGCCGCATATTTCTGCACATAAAAGGTAAACTATCGTAAGCAACAATTTTAACATTTTACAGGAGAGCCAAAAACAGTTCCAGAGTACGATCTATTGCTTGCTGTATTTATTTTTTGAGAGCGGTTACTTTTTTACCCGACCTACAGCTACGACACTTTCCCATCCGAAAATGCGGTCAGATTAATGCAAATACGATAAAAACATAAAAATAAGAAAAATTGGACGGTAGTTTTTCTCTGAGGTACAGGTTTATAAACAAATTATTGCTATTTGCAATCGCAGCAATAATTCTGAATCTATCTTTATAGTGTATGGCATAAAGAAATATACGTCAATGCAACATATAGAATTATTAGAAGTAACTGAAATGGATTACTCTCTATTCAAGCATTCATTTTAACATTATTGGACAGAGATAATAAAAGGCGATGTAGTTAATAGCATGTCTGAGAAACTTAAGGAAATAACGAAAGGATTACGAGAGTGTGTCTCACCTTTCTGATATTTAAGCATTTCAGCTGCATATTTATAAGAAAATTGTTTCCATTTTCAACTGCAGCAATAATTCTATATCAATCCTTACACTATATGACAAAAATAAAAGTATGGCAATTACAACTAACTGAAATAGATTACTCTCTATTTAACATTCAGTATAACACTACTGGACAGATCTAATTATAAATGATGGAGTGAATAACATGCCTGAGAAACTTAAGGCAATAACGAAAGGATTACGAGAGTGTGTGTCTCACCCTGGCATTTCAGCTGCATATTTATAAACAAATTGTTTCCATTTTCAAATGCAGCAATAATTCTCTATCAATCTGTACAGTGTATGACAAAAATGAAAATACGCCAATTCCAAACATATAGAGTTATTAGTATGAACTGAAATGGATTACTCTCTATTCAAGAATTCAGTCCGACACTACAGGACAGAGCTAAGAATAAGCGATGGAGTGAATAACATTCCTGAGAAGCTTAAGGTAATGACGAAAGGATTAAGAGAGTGTGTGTCTCACCTTTCACCTTGACTAATCGGATGAACGAGCGGCCACTTCTTGACCTCTCACCTTCCCCATACCTCGAAGAGTGGACAGTACCTTCATAGATTTTTCCAAGTGTCATTCAATTAAGATCGGATCTTGAGATGTGGGCTTGGGGGGTGTACCATGGGGACTAGGGATCGGGAGGGATATTCAGAAAATCCTCTGATTTATTGCGACCGGGAACAGTCGAAAGGAGACCGCAACGGTGGATCATTTTGTGATACAGGAAATCAGTCCCCCAGGCAGTTTAATCCCTCCCCTACGTATTACATGCTCTTGGTAAATACTATTCTGTCGCAATGATGTCTGGGGTCTTTAGGAGAGTGTTTTCTCTGTACATAGATTGGGTTTTGTTCAAACAATGTTTATTTAAACGATGAAACTTCACAACCGGATATTTTATTAAACTTGGAATAAATGGCGGAAATCGTTCGATACATTTCGTGTTTGACTTGGAAAGTGCCTTTATTGCTGCTGTAGTGTATTTTTTTGTTCAAACATCGTTCGTCGAGGTGATGGAATTCCAGACAGATACTTTATTAAACGAGGAATAAGCGACTCAAATGGTTTATATAGATGGTATGTAAGTTATTCACTTGAAAACTTTTTCATTGCTGAAAGTTATATTTTTAATTCTATAACGCGTTTTTCAGTCATTTTTTAAAGTTTTATAAACGAGGAGGTAAGTTGATTTTTCCATTACCATTCAATTCACGTACTTCCTTAGGGAGGGGCCTATGCATGGGCCGTGCCAAAATAGGGCAATTTTGCGCAGATCACAGTACCCGTATTTGCGGCGACCGGTCAATAAGATTTTAAGAGACGGGCATGTGCCTAGGAGCCAGGGTGGAGGGTCTTGTATATAATGCATTACCATTCAATTCAATCGAGAAATGTTTTTATTGTATTAAGCTTTTTTATTTAAGTTTTAAAGATTTAATTTTCCGTTTTACTATTTACTTAAGTTTACTATTACCCCAACCTCGTCAATTTTTGACTTTTCTCTATAAAATCGTGGGCTGTTTTAAAGCGCCATTTATATGTTGTGCTTGCAAATAAGTTCAAATGAGGCTATAACGATGTGAGCTACTGTTTGAATCTAACGCTATAATAGCATCGCCATCGAAATTGAGATGCACTTTGTTCGTTGATTGAGGCAAGAGCATTAAAAAGAACTCGAATTCGTAAATTTGGGTAGCATTAAACTTGAATAACTTCCCGATAAGTGAAATAAATTACATGTCTTCATAAATATATATAACATACTTCCTCAATGTTTGGAGAGGAAAATCGTACAGAAAAAACAATGAATTAAATCAGAACTGGTGTCCATTAAGTTAAACGAAGTTTTTATATACATTGCATTCTATTGCTAAGAATAGCGTAAACAAAGATTAAAAAAAGAAACCTCTTCAAGTTCTTTAACTGATCACTTGCAGTTTCCTTTACTTATTGATATATAAATAAGATTTGTTAGCAAGGATATGGATTTCGGCTTTATTTAATGTCATATATTTGAATTACTAATAATTTTAAACTTGAAAATTTTTTACATTTACGCACTGTTACTATTTTTACTTTCCCCCCCTCAAAACTGTTCTTTGCATTGAAGAACAATGTTTCGTAGAAGGCAAGTATTCATTCGATGGATTGTTTTAAAGAAGATTAGAAAGGATTTCGAAATTAATTTAAGAATGAACAAATACAATTATATAGATTTCGCTGTTAAATAACATATAAAGAAGCGTCCAATTTCCAAATATTTCGTTTGATCTTCAAAGTTGAAATAAAATGAAGCCAATCTGACAAATTTATTTCCACATGTAAGGAGGTTTTAAAAGATTGCATTCATTTCATTCGTTCAAAATACGTATTCCTTATTGAAACCATTGAATTAAAGAATTGATATTTTTATATGTAACCACACACATTTTCTATACTTATAAACTTGCACTTAGCTCATTCCTACAAAAATGGGAAGGTTTCGCTCCATTATCATAATCAAGGACGATGATGATAAAACCAAAACATTAAAAGAGAAACAAGTTACATATAAGCATCATCTAAATTCCTAAAGTATAATGGAAAGAATAATCACTTGAAATATAATATGCGATACATGAATTTGATACTTATGCATTTCATGCAATTTATGAGTTTTTTTGGTAATCACACCATCATCTGAAATTGTTTTCAACATTCGATTTCACTTCTGAATTCTAATAAAATGATATGATTCTCCAATATTATTTCATTCCAGCATAGAAACATCCAACTTTTGCGACATAATTTCAATGCAGTCATCAGATAAGACTATAAAATGCAATTATTTCCTAAATTTTATTTCACTCCAACATAACAAAATCTGGCTTTTGCAACATAATTCCAGCGCAATCAACCGATAAGACTCGAAAAGTTTCAAATCAAATTGAAACTTGCCGATACTCATAATAATGTAATCGCATAATTTACACAACAAAATTCTAAATATGCAATAGGACTTTCAGAATTTTGATTAATTCAGTACAACTTTCAAAATTGAAACACGTGGCTGAAATTTTTTTTTCATTTACAGTTTTTTGCCATTCGTTTGCATTTTATCAGTGCACTGACTTTTGAAATTCGCACTTTAAATTTTGTTAAATAAGCTTTAGGAAAAATACAACAATTTAAATGTTAACTCATGTATTTAATTCTCTGTAAACGACCTAAAATTAATCAAAGAAGGCTTGATAAGGAAAATTTTAACAAATCTATAGTATGAAATGTGTCCCGCATTCATTACATTTATTTAATTATATTTGTTTGCATTAAATGTTTAAAAATTATAACAGAATTTTTTTTAATACAGGAGGGTATCCCAAAAGGTCGTTAACAAAATTTAAGGGTAGCTTAGGCGTACAGAAAAAGTGGTTTTTACAGTAGAACATAGGGTTGCAAACGCAAAAGCTGACCGCTACAAGAGGCTCTTTTTCAATGAATTAAGTAAATAAAAGAATACACCAGATAAATTCTACAACGCAGGTTTAATGGAATATAAATTCACAATAGAGCAACGACACAGTTGAATGAATAACAACATTACAAGTCTTACGCAGCATGACAAATACAATGCAAAATAGGACGCAGAACCAACAACAAACTTTTGGGGTACTGAAAGTAAACATTCACAGGACTTGCCATTTGAAGATATACAAGATTCACATATTGTTATTCATGCCACTGTGATGTTCTGCTATTATAAATTTGTATTCCTTTAAACTTGTGTTGTACACTTTATCTGGCATATCCTTTTCTTTGACTTAATTCACTGGCTGAGAGCCTTCTGTGGCGGATGCCTTTTGGTTTATAAACGACCTTTTGTTACATCATGTGTTATTATATTCTATAGAATTTGTTTTTCACAAATTAGTTTATTAAATTATTTTAACCACAAGAAGTTTGCAAGACTATATTTCAATAATTACTTGATTTTATTTTCGACAAATTTAGTAGTAAATTCTTTGAATTATTTACACGAAAAGGCCTGAATTTCATGGAAACAGATGAAAATGTCGCACAAACGAGCATTTCTAAAAAGAACCTCCGTGATTACTAACAAGTTTTCGTATTGTTACTATTACCTCTATAAATTACTGCCTTTAAAAAATTTGTTTTGAAAAAAAATTTATATTTTGAAAGAAAATCCAACTATTTAAACACTAACAGTTATTTTTTCCTCAAATTACAAAAATCAATTACCTCGTTTTCCCATTTTGTTAATTTCTTTATTTAGATGGACAAAAGAATTCTTATCCATTCCCTAAGAGCATGACTTTCCGAGTTGCGCGATTCGATTCAGGGAATTCAGGAGCTTAGGTCTAAACGTCAAACAGCTCCTGGCCATGAGAGATACCCTGAATACGCTTCAAAAGGTCCCCCGAGACCCGAATAAGACGAACCAAAAAAACGCGACGAGTACAAATCACTTTGGTTCCCGTTTAGGCAGTGGATTAAAAGGCTCACTGTTATCTAAATACTCGTCATAGCCCTCGGCAGGCCTTTCTATGGGAAAAGGAGGGGGGATTATTAGACTTTTCATAACTGCGGGAGATTCCCAGTAGAGTCTGCACTAAGCGATAACGCAATGGCCTTGAGATTTAGCGGCTCTGGAAGCTTTTTCCCCTGCCTCGCTACCCTAGGTGCAGGGAAATGAGTTTTACAGAGAATGCAAAAAGACTCGCTATAAATGTGGAAATAATTCATAGGTAAATGCATTTCGGTCGAAATATTTTTAAGAAAGCTTTTTTTTAATCACACGCCCAGTCAAAAATTTGAATTGAATGTTATTTAGATAGCTATTTAAAAGTATTCGTTGGAGAAGTTAACATTAGTATTAAAAGCAATGCTTTAAAAAAAATGAGACTTAAACATTATAATCCTAATATGCATAATTAGGTTGACTTTTACTTAATCCGAAACTTATCTAATGTATTTTTGTTCACTTACAGTCCCTGGACAAATTATTAAACTTACAGAGGTCAACAAAAAAATAGGACACCCTGTAACTTTGGTATGTATTATTGCATCTTCACAAAACAATTGTCGATGTTAATGGCTCAAAGGGACATGTTTATTCAGACCGATAAACTGATTAAACGAGTTAATTAACATAGTTAATTAACTGCTATCTCGAAATTTCTCCATCACGCCTACCGATTTCTTTCGCTGAATGGATTCCTGGTGATGAAATAAGGGCCCCCCCCCCCATCCAAAAAAATTATACAATTGTGATGATAATGTTGAGACTTATAGGCTTTTGAAAAAATGGCTCATCTAATGTCAAATGAGTTATATAAACTTTTGATAATATCTAGAAAACTATTACAGATATGCTCACATTTTTTTTAATTCCGACGTTTTAGTATCTCAGCTTTGCTGTCATGTAAAAATTTTACTATGCTACAATTCACTTTTTTTCACATTCATATTTAAAAATTTGTAAAAAATATTATTCTTTCTTTATATATGAATTTATTTCATTTTTTATGCATTAAGATTATGTTCTTTTAGTGAGTGAAAACAATTTTGAGAAACCTATAATATTTTCTGAGATCTTATCAAAGGTTTATATAACTCATTTAACATTAGATTAGCCATTTTTTCAAAAGCCTATAAGTCTCGAAATTATTATCACAAATGTATAAAATTATTTTTGGGGCTAATTTCATGACCAGGAATCCATTCATCGAAAAAGATCAGTAGGCGTAATGGAGAAATTTCTAGATAGTAGTTAATTAACTATGTTAATTAACTCGGTTAATCAGTTTCTCGATCTAAATAAACATGTCCCTTCGAGTCGTTAACATCGACATCAGTTTTTGTGAAGATTCAATAACATATACCAGAGTTACAGGGTGTCCCAATTTTTTTGTTGACCACTGTACCACATATTTTAAATGTATTTATTAAATAAAGCGTCTTTTCATTATTTTTGTTTATGAAATGGTACTTATGTAAGTTACTACGAAATCATTAAATAAATAATTAAAAAGTTTTAATGTTAAAGCAAAATTTATTATTATTTTTATTAAGAAATACAAATTTAGCAATAATAAGAGATTTTTTAAATATTAAGTTGGGCCGCTTGTCGACATGATTCGGGACTTGAATGTTCTTGGGATGTTGTTTCATGTTATCTTCATGATTGAACGATATCTTTTATCTAGGGATAATGTTTCCATATCAGAAATAAAACTGGAAAGCGTATCAGATTTTCATGCGCTTTCAAACATGTTCGAGGTCATGTGACTGGTGAGCGTTGCCAAAACATACTATTAATTTTTTAGCACCCCAAAGTATTGGAATAGCAACGTAAAATGACCAATATTTGCGTTATATTACACACAATACCTTTAAATAATGGTTTACAGCAAAAAACCCAGGTGCATTTAATAATTTGGCTCGGGGACAGTAAAATAATAAAAGTTACAGACACCACTTTTTGCTGTAGATAAGTTAGCCACATTTATGTTGAGTGCATCCTAATGTATTTCAACTTTAATTTCATTTATAAATTTTGAATTATAAATGCTACTAAGTATTTCAAAATAAGTCAAAAGTTTATTTTATCAATAAATTCAATTAAATTTTATTTGAAAATGTAATTTTGTTTCATTATTCTTGAAGATGTATTCTTCAATAAATTAGAACACATAGTTTTAAAAAATTGTCGTACGAAATGGTACCTGTAATAAATTAAATGAAAAAGGAAAGAATTTTCAAATTTTTTTTATTTAAAATATGAATCGAAAAGTTTACATCAACATTATCTACTGGAAAAATTGCTTTGCTTTATTTATTTATTTTGTGTTCTAAAAAAGCTAGATATTTGGGTTGGGTTAATGTTAAATATTTCATCATCTCTCATAATATTTAGTTTTTTCAAATATAAAACAATATTCAGTGCTTTATTTTAAAAGAAAGCAAAAAACTAAACAAAGTTATAAAAAACTGAAAACAACGTCATTTACGGAGCAAAAAGATATTAATTAAGTCTAAGAAATAACGAACTTATTTTGTTCTGCGTCTTAAAAGTGGAGATTTTTAATTCTTTAAGAACTAGAAAAACTGTTATAAGCAAAACACATGCGGAAATATTTGAGATTTTTTAAGAAAACCTCTGTATCTTCTCAAAAATGAGTGCTATTTTTATGAAAATGTAATTACTAAGCGCAACAAAGATAACCATTGATCAAATTTACATCTGGTTATCAGCTTCCTGTGAAACAGGATGGGTCAAACTTCATTTTCGCCTTCATCCCTTTCTGGTGTCCCCCTAATTGCCCTCGTGACCGAATCTTCACTGCAAAATGTGAGTTCCGACGATAGTATTCCCATGATTCTCAGTAACTGATTGCGAACCATAGTATCCATATTAACTCCAATTTTGTAGCATCTTCAAAATTGTGCATTATTTTTGGACAGCAGTGTAGAAATTAGATCTAATTTCAAATATTTTATTTAATCAGTCCCTTCGACAAAGGATGTTTTATACCGATTCTTTAATCAATAGCCCTTATTATTATAAATATTTAATAACGTTGACAGTTTTCGCTTCTCGTTTATGTGTAATAAGTTACTTCATGATTTTTTATTTAATGACTCACTGAAGATATGATCACGAGACCTAGAGGCTTGAAGTACTTTTTCCTAGCCGGGAAACTCTCGATGCTGAGAAAATGGTTTTACAGAACTTACAGAAGAGAATGCAATGAGTTATAATTTTAAACAATTTATGCGAATTTTTATTTACATGGTTTACTCTTACAGTTTTCGCTTTATAAATTTTTACGAAACAACTCACTTCGTGATTTTTACGTAATAGCTCACTGAAGCAAAGATCTTGAGATTTAGAGGTTCTGATGGTTTCTTTGTTCTCGCAGATTTCAAGGCGTGGAATTTAACTTTACAGATTATGCAACGATTTATCTCATAATTTTAACTAATTTATACTGATTATTATTACATTTTTACACTTGAAGTTTTCGCTTTATAGTTTATATGTATTTTTCATTTATTGATTGGTTTATAACTTAATGAAATAATGAAATTGAGATTTAGAGGACGTGTATGCTCTTTTCCCACCTGCGGAACCCAAGATGCGCAGAAATTAGTTTTACAGACGTTGCAACGAGTTATCTTTGATAATTCAAATTATAGTCATTGGCAACTCACGTTGACAGTATGGGACAGTATTATTACGCTCAATTAAATAGCTCTGAATATGCTCCCAATGTATTAAAGAGTAAATGGAGTATTTAAACAGAATTTAATTTTAAATACCAGCAATTAATACTTCGTGTAAGAAAACTATCGAAAGTTGCTTGATTTCATGGGGCTCCCTTCTTATAATTCTAAGATGAACAGAAACACTATTACGTTATCACCGGTAATGCAATTACTTGTAGTTTTATGCGAACTGTCAACTTGAGTTGTCACTGGTTGTAATTTATATCAGTGTTGGGAAAACTACTTCCCGCTTAGAGGTTCTATCTCGTATTATCGTAGATTTATTATATCGTAGATTTTAGAATAATAGTATAGAAAGTTTATAGCTATTATAAATGCTACATTTATAGCAAAATGTTATATTTATAGCAAAATACTGCATTTATAGCAAAGAATAGTTTTTACAAATACAATCACAGCTTCATTCATCATATTTGTATTAAAATATTTTTTAAACCGTATTAAGTTTTATAATAAATTATATTTTCCCACTTTTAAAAAAGTTTGCACATCCCTGGTATATATTGGCTGTTATGAACATTTTTAAATCTCCATGGCTATGCACAAAAATTCTGATAAACTTTATTTCTTTGAAAAGATGCATCATTGTTCTCATAAATCTTCTTAAAAATTTTAGTTCAACTAACAAAAAATATCCTATTCATAATTCAAATTCCTGTTAAGAATCCAACTAATATATATTTTTCCTTTTCTTTTAAAGATCTATTACCTCTCGGAAAGAAAGATTCCGAAGAAGTTACAAGAGCTTTCCTTCAAAGAGTGTTTGACATTTTGTGGGATTTCATCAGCAAAACAAATGACAGGTCGTCGAAAATTCTGGATTTCCATCAACCCAGTCAACTGAAAGAAGTATTGGATCTTGATATTCCAGATGATCCTTTAAATCTTGATCAACTGCTCGTTGATTGTAAAGATACTCTCAAATACCAAGTCAAAACAGGTATGGAACTACTTAAAATATGTCTTGTTGAATGACTATTGATTTTATAATTAATAAACACGATGCAGCTTGTTTGTTTTGGAACTGACATAATAAAAAAAATTGTAAAATGTTGCTTTAACTATGTTAAATTACCAATAAACAGCATTATTAGCATAAAATTACTTCTCTATAACTCCAACTTTAAATTCTCTAAGTTATACAAAAGCTATCTCCACGACACACACCAAAATGAATAATTTTTATTTGTTTTACTTCATAGAACTGTAAAAATGGAACTTTGCGATTTTTGTAAAATAAGTCTTTAAAAAATATGTTTAGAATATTTAATAATTAAAAAAAAATAAAAATAACTCATTATATTTTAAAAGAAGAAAATTTACAATTCTGCCTGAAAAAATTTGTAATATTAATTTATTTAAAATAACTAGTTTTTATCTATTTTAAATTTATGCATTTTTAAGTTAGTAAATGAAAAGAAATAAGACGTTTATTATAAGATTGAATAAAAGTATGAATCATTGTGATGAGAACTTTTAAATAAGTAAACAATCATCAATATTTTCTCCATTCGATAGTAAGTTATGAGAAGAGACAACAGTGTTAACTATTTTGAAGCAAAGATACGTAAAAAAGATTTGAATTTAGCAGTTTCTTTTCAGATGGCTTTCGTGAATTTAGCTTAAAATATAAACAATAAACTGAAATTTAAAAAAAATCCAAAATGAGTACTTTCTTGGGAACCTAAAGATTTAGGAGTCAATACATATGAATAAAAAATTGTCATCTAAAATCCATTATTTAACCTTGGTATGATATCTATGTAAGGATGATAACAGATAGAAGAGAGAACTCAGGATTTTAATCAAGTTCTTTTTTGCAGCTTCTTTTGATACACACATTATCGCAGTAAGGATTGAAACATAATATTTAGTCCCTTTTGGGTTAGATATTTTAGAACCGTAATTAAGCATTTTGATATAATTATCTACTGACCTTCCATATAAGCTGAAACATTTTATTAAGGATTACCCTCTACTTAAAATTGTCGAGTTATCATCACGATTTATATTATCCTGCACAATATTAAATCATACTCAGTATTGTCTGTTTAAGTTTTTAAAGAAAAACTGCAATAAATTGAAAAAAGAAACTGATACGAATTTTGATAATTACTTTAAGCATTACGTGGATATTGAAAGAAAATCAAAATCATATTTTTTTGCATTTGATCCATCCTAAAAGACACTTCGTTAAAATAATAAACCAGCGCTTTAGAGCTTTATATAAAACAGCAAGACGTAGAAATTTGGCTTTTTTAATAACCAATAAGAGATTTTATAGCTTGCTAAATTCACAAGTCTACGATATTCAACTGATCCTATTTGTACTAACTGATTACGACATCACCTTGAAATTGAAAAAAAAAAATGCAAATCAGTATATTATTTTTTTTATTTTGGTTCATTCTAAGCTACGCTATGTTAAAATCCTGAGTGAGTCATAGAATTGACAGAGGGGACGTGACAATTTGTTTGTTTTTTTAATACTAACGAGAGATTTGGTACCTTGTTAAATGCCGCGCAACAGTTCCCCCTGCCAAGGGTTCTCCTTTCAATCAGCCAATTATTCGGTGAAGGGGGCCACTTCGCCGAGATTTAATAACGGGTCTAGGACATAGCGGGAGGCCTGTTATTTATGGACCAATTATGGACCCCTCAGCTCCGTTTACCCTCTCCAATCGTTTTTCTCGCCAAGTTTCGCCAAATTATTTCTCCTATCCTCTTTTTCAGAGTCTTCGATATAACTTTATATGTTTTATGTGAGATTTGACTTTCGTAACTTCATGTAAAGTCAAAATTTTATACTTTCTTAAAATTTCTGAAGGAAACTTTTTTTATGAAAATACACATAGAAAATTGAATATATTCAAGACTTATTGCTTTAAAGTAGAAAGTGTATTACTATTAATTTTTTAACAAAGCCGTGTAATTTTAGAAACTGAATAAAATTTCATCGGTAGTTACAATATATCATAAAATTTAATTAAATTAAATGTGTATTTATTCAACTATATGCTCGAAGTTTACAGTTTGATAATATAGTTCTAATTTTTTATGCTCATGATGATATGCATAGCAGTTATAAATGTTGTCAGCCACATAATACGATCTGAAGTCTAGAAATCCAACATAGGGGCCATTTTAATAGGAATTAACTGTAGAAATCCCACGCAATTATATTCTTATATGAGTTTATAAATGTCGAACCATTGCCTTCCTTTATTTTCGAAAGCTATTTTCTTGCCTTTAGATGTGTAATGCAGCTACTCTTTTACCACAGTTAACGAAAGAAAACAACAGACTTTCAATAAAAGTTTTTAACTTATTTCTTAATGAATGACTATAAATCCAAGACATATTCATTTGCTTAATGTCTATAAGTTGTGATTGAAAAAGTCAAGCATTTTGTACTTTACTAAACCAGATCTTGTTTAAGAAACATATACATGTTCGAAACTTGGAATTTTATTTGCAACAATTTGATCCAATTACAATTTACAGTTAAATGCCGTAAAGCATTTTTTAAGGTCTGATTTCTCATGGAAAACTAATATTAAATTTTTAAAAAATATAAATAAAACATTTCGAAAGTTAAAAGATTTCTCTTTTGCTTACTTTATGCCTAGTTAATTGACATAAATTTGATATAAAGATATACACTAAGCAATCCCAAAAATGCAATATTTGTAAACACTGAAAATGTTATTATATCGATCGCAATTCCACTGTCAACCTGTGTTCGGTTCTGATGTGGCTAAAAGGATTCCTGTCCTATGGACAGAGTGGACTGAGTGGATATGGACGCTATCAATTTCGTGTGCAATTCAAAATAGTTGTAACTTCGTAAATACGTGTGATAGAAATAATTAGAAAAAAGATTAGAAAGCTTTATGCATCTAGTATTTTTTATTTTAAAATAAGTAGTTTTTAGAAATTCAAATTTAAAAGTATTTATTTTACAAGAGAAGAAGTAAATTGTTTTCATTTGTGTTGATTTAAAAAAATATCTGTTGCTGATAATCAAACAAGGATTGGAACCCAATGCAGGAAAGACACACCACAGTAATTCCAAACACATGCGGATAAAAAGCATTCAAGTAACGAAACAATGCGATTCATTTTGTTTTATTTATTTTGTTTTCTAATAAAAATAAGTAATCCTTAAGTTTAATTTTTTCTAAAAATAAAAGTCATAAGAGGAAATAAAAAATACTTCAAGCTTTGCAAATCTTTTTTCAGATTCTTTCTATCATATATATTTACAAAGTTGCAATTATCTAAAATTGTTATACAGTGTGCCCTCTAAAGTCCGTTGTCACCCCAATAATTTCTGAACGGCAAGAGCTATAGTCATAAAAGTTGTATCTAGGTATAGTAAAGTTGCCATGCGCTACTCAAGGAACCGCTTACAGCGCCACCTGGCGGCGAAATCCAGAGTTAGCGTTCTTATCTCAAAAATACGGGAAAAAGTCAATTACAAAGTTGTTCAGCATCATCGATTTATTACAAAAAATATCTTGCGCACAAAAATGATATAAAGGAAAAGCACAAAACGCACATTTGTTTGATCGCGTTGAACAAAACTGCACTTGCCGGAAATGAGGCTCATCTATCTGCCATGCTCAAAATGGTGTCCTTCAGCAACAATACACATCTGGACACGGGACTGCACTTCCCGCTGCACATTGTACAACATGGCAGGTGACACGCTGGCACAAGCATCCGTAATACGGTTTCGAAGTTCCTGCAATGTTGGTGGAGGGTTTGCATTCACTCGCTGTTTGATGTATCCCCACAGAAAAATGTCCAATAGGTTCAGGCCAGGTGAACGTGGAGGCCATTCTGCGCAACCACCACACCCGATGACTTGTTGCTGGAATGTGTCCCGAATGTACTGTTGGACACTTGATGCTTTGTGCGGAGGGACGCCGTCGTGTTGGAACCATACATTCCGGAGGTCACTCAACGGCAAATCCTCTAGAAAATCGGATATTACGTCCTTCCTTTTCTCTTTTCTTCCGCGTTATGTCGCGTTACAATTTTGGGAGTTGCGAACCAAACAAATATGCATTTAATGCTTTCTATTTTTAACATTACTGTACGGAAGGTGTCTTCTCTTACTAAATCGATGATGCTAAACAACTTTGTAATTGACTTTTTTCCCGTATTTGGTACCGTTTTTGATATAAGAACGCTAACTCTGAATTTTGCCACCAGGTGGCGCTGTAAGCGGTTTTCTTGTGTAGCGCATGGCAAGTTTATTATACCTAGACCCCATTTTTATGACTATAGATCATGACGTTGAGAAATTATTGGGGTGACAACGGACTTTAGCGGGCACACTGTATTATTTGATTATATTGATATGGACATTTGTGTGCAAAAGATCAAGCTTGATACGATAAAAAAAATAAGAATCTTTCAGTCTATTCGAGCAAATATAAGAAATACAACAGCGTTCTAGAGGTTCTAAACTGGAACTGTGAGTTTAAAAATCTCTACATCCCTTCAGATTCACATATCCAGACAGCGAATTTAACAATATGACGATTCATCTTTAAAAAAATATTTTAATATTATCTTTAAAAATTGACATAACAATGATAGGTGTGTTTTCTATCTTCTCGTTATATGCCATAACGGTTCTCTGCCTTTTAATATTTGTAACACAACTTTCCATATCAGTTTGAATCGCATCACTTTCCAACCTTTTTTCGTAAATAAAAAATTAGCATCATGATGTTTTTGTGTTACTTAAGTTTATTTATTATTTTTAAGGATGATATTTCACTTTTGTATTAACAGAATGTATGCTTTCCGGTTTTGGCTTCAACAATTAGGGTTTTTTCTGGGGGAGGGGGGTATAAATTTCTTCATTCATATCTTTACGTCCCTCTGCCTTTTGTTATTTATCCGTAGAGATTGAGAATCACTGATTTAGCATAAAAGTTAATCTTTCTCTGCAACATGGTTATTTGTTGTTATTTTTTAAAGTCTTTTGCAAGTATTTCTTTTTGGCGTTGTTTTGTTCGTTTTTGGATAAGATAAACTTTTATATAGTTTAATATTTGTATATACCATACATCTCACAATACTTTTAGTATCGTGAATATCAAGCAAAGGAGAAACCAGTTTTAAGACTGAGACTTCAATTTTTATCTACCGAGAACATATTTAAATTTCAACCATTATTTCAGGAATTTATTGCTTTTTTCAAAGTGATACACAGGGAAGAATTGAAATATTTGTGTTCAGAACACTTAAGAAAAATCTATCTTAATAACTTAGAATTCTTTACATGATATGCATTAATTGTCATTTCAATGTTTATGACAGTTCTCAGTATCTCCAGCATTCTTCTGCTACTTACAATTCCTAATTAATATGCATCACGACCCTAACTAAATGGCTTTACAACGACGATCGAATTAGGTTTATGCTAGCGATTTTTTACCAATATTCATTCATTTTTTAAACCTTTTTAAGTTACTAGTTTCCTCATATTCTGAAATGCATCCTACCGAGATTTGGCATCCTTATAGCCAATAGAGTTTTTCTTTACACAGCTCTGAACAGGTATACTTTAATTTTATCCTTCCCGTTTGAAATGCATCCTACCGAGATTTGGCATCC